>JAXGGA010012303.1:0-39219 GCA_038373865.1 Uloborus plumipes | reverse complement strand
TAATTTCCTATATATTTTAATAATAACTGTTCAAAATGTTTTGTGTTTGCTTGGAATATCAAAAGTAAAGCAAGACCGAAGTTTTTACCCAGAAAATCAAATTGAAAAAAAATCTTTTAACTGCTTTTTTTGCAATCAAAGCTGAAAAGTGTTCCGATTCACCCCATTTTACGGTATAGAATAAAATAGATATGGAGAAAAAAGATACCCTAGTGCAACAATTGCAAATTATAATCTCAACGTTCATGAGGCACTAATACGCAGGGATACTGCAGACACGTGTTTCATCGTAACAAGGAACGCCTTTTTCAATGCGAAAAATTTGGAACTTATTGAAAAAGGCGTTCCTTGTAAAGCCGAAAAACGTGTCTGCAGTATCCCTTTCGTATTACTGCCTCATGAACGTTGGAACTATAATTTAAAATAGATATGTTGGCGGCTCTATGCAGCTCTCATGGAACTTTTTTAATTTGAGACTTACCATGATTTTTATGCCGTACTATTTTTCTCTTATTTATTTATTTTTTTTATTTTATTTATTTATTTATTTATTTTTTTTTTTTTTTTGTTTTGTTAAAAGAGTGAAACATTCATTTTGAAGAATTTGATTAGACAATCTTCATTATACAAACTCCGAATATTCCTGAATAATGTTCTAAGATTCTCTTTTCTCTCTGTTTGTTTATTTTTAATTTTTAGGGGGGAAAAAAACTTTTAGTAATTTTTTATTCATTCGATTTTTTTTTCTGAATTTCGACACTACGAATGTTATAGATACATTTGATTTATTTATTTATTTATTTTTTGTTTATTTATTTATTGATTTATTTATTTTTGAAAATTCCAGGGCTGGCTACAGCCCGGTCGGCCATTGGACTAGCTGCTATACATTTGGGCTAGCTGCTATGTATTTGGGTACTAGCTGATGTGCCCGGCGTTGCACGGGTTGAAATGCAACATGCCAAATCCAAGAAAATAAATATATGACTTTCAACTAAGCCCTGTAGAATCATCTTTCTCAAAGGTATTTTTTGTGACCATGCGGTAGATTAACTGGGTGTGAAGGAGAACGTGAAATCAAACTAAAATGCATTATATTTATTTTATCCGTGTGATTTTCCAAAAAATCACTTTCTATTTTCTAACTGTTGCCAAAATCAATCATCTTTTTATTTAACCCGGTATCGATTATTGACATAGTGATATACAAAAATCCTAAGAAAGCAATAAATTTCATACTTGCTCCAGAGAAGCATTGACTCACATTTTCATTATGATCACCATTAATATTGTTGTTACCAGGCAAAAAAATTTTGCAACAATGGACTGAAAATTTAATCCTTTAATGGGGAAACTATATGAAATTTACTATTTTCCATTATAACTTTTTTAAACTAAGTTTTTTAGAAATAAATTATAGCTTATCCTGCTCCCTGTTACTGCAGCTATCTACGGTGAAAAAATGGTTAAAATCGGTTCAGTGGTTTTGAAGTTTACCGCGGACATACGCATACAAAAGTAGTCTTTTATGTATATAGAAGATTTCGAGGAGGGGAGATGCTTGGAAGACTCGTAGTATTTTAGAATTGTAGCTTTAAAAATGCAATTTCAGCATAGTTTTGTCAGCATTTGGGAAGCTGGAAAGAAGTGCGAGAACTCTTTTCTCGAAATCCTTCAAAGCAGAAGTACAAATGCTTGAGCTGTTTTTGGAATGTAAAGGTAAATGCTGTTTTTCCCCAAAATTTCCGAAACTGGTGTGTTATAAAAATGCGCCTTTAGCAAATTTAGGAGAACGGGTACGGAGGTTCTTTCCCAAAATGTTGCTAAGTTGAACTTTAAAAACATATTTCAGATTATCTTTGGATGAATTACGGAGAAATTAAGGGTTTCGGAGGTTCACTTTTGTAACTTCATTTGAACTGTTGAAGTACTAAAAGCTATAGACTTTCTTTGACGAGGGTCATTCAATAGTGACTAACGTAACATTCAGAGCTGATTTTGTAACTGTTTTACTTGTTACTTAAAGGGAAAAAAATGTTTTTTAGTTATACTGGTGGATTCACAATGTACATAGTATCTATGTATCATTTCTGCTAAGAATTTAAAGCAAAATTACTGACAGTAGATCTTTTTTCAACCAAAAAAGCAGCGTGACTAACGTAACATTTTTGCAACTCTGAAAATTAATGCTCATGTTGTGAGGCAAAAATTTCTCAAAGTTAAGCAGGTGTTCAAAATTGAATGATATATTTGAAAATTGTGTAAAGTTGGCTTTTAAAAACGTAAAACACATTTATTAAATCTTATTTTTTTTTAGTCTTAAGTGTCACTTTTACTCAAGATGGGGTGTGACCAGTGGGTGTGACTAACGTAACGTGACTAACGTAACCATCGAATAACAAGCAGTAAAAATACTACCAACTATTTATTATGGCTAATCTCAGTGAGAACCATACCTTACCATACTTTTTCAATTTTATTTAACTTCTTATGTTGTATGATTTTTATTTATTTATTTTTTTTTTTTTTTTATACTTTTTTCACTTCGGTATTTTTTTTTTCCCCTTCGGCTAAGGTTGACACTTCTATGGAATGACCCACGCAGTGGCGGCGCTAGCTATGGGGCAGGGGGGGGGCAATTGCCCCCTGTCGGAAACGTCTTGCCCCCCCATCGGGGAAAATTTCTAACTTCGTCGGGAAAATTTTTCCGGCGATCAAATTTTCCGACAGAAATCTAAGTGCCGAAAACTTTTCTGATTCCGACAGAACAGTAAAATTATTGCAATAAAATTATTCAACTGAAAAAACTTTATTATTTCTTAAGATATTCTTATTATTTGACAAAATGTGCAATTCTAGACTAATTTCGAACACGAGAACCTTCAGGAACGTAACTGGAGAAAGTTATTTTTGTTCAAGTGGGAAAGGAAAATTTTCGCTTTTATTTCCCGCACCCGGAAATCGCCAGCAGGGTGGCAAGTCATTGTCACTTTCTAAAGTAACATCATAGAAACCTTTGCGAGCAGCAGTTGAAATAAATAAATAATAACAATAATAAAAATCGCTATTGCTTCATTGGGGCAGCTGACCAGGGCCATCACCGAGAGCCAATCTGAGCGATTTTTCATCAGTTAGGTCACCTTGCCGCCTCCCCCTTTAAACTTACACTACTCTAATATTCCGTTCATAGAAACATATCAATTACTTGCTGACAAGGGTTGGCTTCTCTTTTTTCTTAATGGGAAAAAATCAAGAAATAGGAAATTTTAAAATTACTCCTCCCCCCCCCCCCACCCAAGAAACAAAAACAACCTATAAAGCCAACTAGATTTTCAAAAACGTTGTCGAAAAAAAGCATATAAAATTTTCGTTTTGGGGACAATTTTGAATAATTTCTGGGAGACAGTCTCTGTCCCACAACCCTTACCCTATCGTCGTCAAAGGCCCCCAATAATTGCGTTTTAGGAGTTAATCTTAAGAATATTTCAGGGAAGAGTCCCGAACCAAACGATGCTCCTGTACTTTTTTTTTAAATAAGAAGCCACTTTATTTCTCAAAAATAGAAACTGTAAACAAGAGGTTCTGATTAAAAATTGTACCACACGTGGTCCCTCTCCAATTAAAAAATCTGCAATAAAACTCTGCTACTTAATCAAAAATTGCCAACAAATGGGATTTTTAGACTTAAAACTAAAAAAAAAAAAAGATATATATATATCCAGTGTAGTGCACCATTGCCACTCTACATAATTAAAGATTGTCTAAAAAAGCGTTTTTAGGACTTGAATTTCAAAAAAGTCACGAGGAGAGTCTCTCTGAGCAATATCCTTCGCCATCCACGATAATTTCCTGAAAACAATTCTTTATTTTGGGGTTTAAATTTCGAAAATTTTTCAGGGGAGTGCTCCTACCCCAATCATTCAAACTCGTTTAAAATACTATTTTTAAACCTCAATTTCGAATTTTTCGCACGAGAGTCACCGAAACCAAACTTTTTTTCTAACGCTATCAAATATGCTTATAATAGCTATTTTTTTACTTCGACTTCAAAAATTTTACGATGGAGAGTCCCGAACCCCATCCCTTCAATTAAAATTAACTGCATATTATAAGAAACTTAATTTTCATGATTAAATTTTTAAATTATACCTGTGCCCCCCTGTTGGGCAAGCTTGCCCCTCTGTCGGGCATTTCCTAGCGCCACCTCTGCACCCACGACAAGAAAATACCGAGGATTATCCTTGTTTCTTTTCCTTTACTTTATTTTTTAAAATACAAATCAGTTTGAGAAACACAATTTCACCATATCTTTACTGATTTAAGGGTGAGGGGTTTTCCCTCTTAGCATAAATCAAGGGTGGATATAGTTCTCGCTTAGGTGGTGGCGTCATTTTTGACAATAAAAGGGGTCTAAGTGCAATTTTTGTTCGAAGACGTGTTCGTGTTTGAAGATTTTTTCGAAATATAAGTCCCAAAAATGCAGTTTCAGACTGGAATCAATCGGACAACTTGGCGGATTTCTCCGGGCGCCCGCTTTTTGATTTCCCGCAAGATTACATAAATCGGCAATTTGGAAAAACATTTTGCTCAAAAAATGAATTAAAAAAGAATGATGCCCAATGTCCCTTCTCATTACATGCGTGCATGCTCGGTTTTACAGAATTCGGAGTTTCATTTGGCAAATGAAGGATTCCCTCCCCCCCCCCAAAAAAAATAGTTCCGGCCCTCTTGGATTCACCATGTCGTAAATGTCACATTTCGAGCAGCATCCACAAGCCCACCCCCCATAGGATTTTATAAGCACATGATAAATGTTTTAGAGAAGCCCCCCTCCCCTTCGAAATGCATTACTATGATCCCCGAAGCCTTTAACCCGCCATTAATGGGACTCAAATATTTCTTTTGTTGGGAACTAAGCCGTAAGCAGTGTTCGTTCAGTAAGTAGATTTATCGTTATTTTCAATGATGAGTAATTCTGGAAAACGAATGAAATTACAAGGAAATTAGGCGCAAGAAAATACAAGGAATTATTTTTTTTCCATAATAACTATGGGCAAAGAATCAGCAAATATATTTCAGCCAGCATGTGCGCAAACATAAGAAGTCATTCTCTTTTCCCATTTGGCAACAGGTTTGATGACAGATGTGTCTTCACTCAGGAGCGAACAAAAAAGCATCATTCGCATCAAAACATTGAGATTTAACAATCGTATGAAAGATCTGGGTAAAAGAAATGGCAGATGTGGACAGGAGTAAGTTATATTTCATTTTATGAACAGTTTTTCGATTCATATTCGAAAAGATATGTTTCTTTTGAGGTGATGCAAGTAATCGTTACAAGGTGAATGATCTGGTAGCATATCAAATGAGTTACGATAACATTCAATGCAATTATTAACTGATTTCTGTCATATTTACCTGATTATTTGTTTTATTTTCTCATCAAGTTTTACTTATGTTTGGAACTAGTTTGTTTGTGTATGGTTCTTTAAAAGTAAGTATCATTGACTTGCTAACGAATCTAGATTACAGGTTGATGCCCTTTGTACAGGTAAGCTAAGATAATGTGGCTTTTCATAGGCGAGCGTGTTTAAGCTTATCTAGAATGTAATTATTTTAACTTATACAAAAAAATGATTACGTGTTGAAACTACAAGTCAAATGATTTTGTTAAAATTCCTTATATTGTTTGATTTTTTTGGATAATGGCCAAGCAAGCCAATGTACATTGACAAACTATGAGTCAATTTTTCCGAATGAATATTTGGATAAAAATACTTGTGAAACAAAAAAAAATTTCAAAAATTAGTATGAAGTACTTTCCCTTTAATTTTTTTTTTTTTATTTAAAAAAAGTACTTTTAAAAGAAATGAAAAAAAAGAAGTGATGTTATCCAATTATTATACATCTCTACTAATTTTTCATCCTTTCTATCCCATTCTTTTGCATAATAATAGCTTAAATATCTATTCCCTCTGATCCTATTTTGATCATTGCTGCAATTCAGCAAATATCAATTTTTTTTTTCGACCACAAACAAATGAAGATAGGAAAAAAATAATTGTAAAAACCATTACCAAATATTTAATTAAATAAATAAGCTATTTTATTAACAAGATTCAGTTGGGTGAAATTGCTTTTCTTTACATCTTAAGGTTAAGAGGTTATAAATAGGTTTCACGCTTGTCTATTTTAATTTAAGTTGTGGTTTCCACATTCTAAAGCTGGTTTCTTTTTCTTTCTTTCTTTCTTTGCTTAAAAAAAAAAAAAAAAAAAAAAAAAAACTTGATTATATCTAGAAATATTGAAAAGTAATTTCACGTGGATATGATAATGGCAAGATTTATTTTAAAACTTTCTGATCCAAAAATCTATCTTGTCCATCTTATTTTTACAGTTCTTGTTTTCCCTTATTGTGTTTACTTAATGTTTTCAGTCATTCACGTTCTGCATTCGCTCAAAATTGTTCCAAGAAGCTATGCCGGAATTTTTTAAAAAATACTTTTATTACATTGAATTCAAGTACAATAGGCTTATGTGATATAATTGAAATTGTTTAACTTTCAAGACAAAAGTGAAATATTTATTAATTTTAATGTTCATGCTGGCCAGTAAAAATTGTATGATGTGTAAAAAAAATGTTTTGAACTATGATGATAAATTTACAGTTTATACCTATTGATACATAATGAGATAAAAAAATTTTTAACTGAAAGTTTTGAAAACCCTCACCTAGTTGCAAATTAATATTTATTTCTTTCTTTCACAGTGGCTGATTTTTCAGATGATGACTCTTCCGAATTTTTCCCTGGTAAGAAAAAGTAGATTTTAATAATTCTTGTGATTTGTTGTCTTCTGTGCAATAATTAATTTTTGTGTACAAGTAAACACATAGCTAGAGCTTTGTGTAGGGGGAGTGGAGAAGAGCAAGGTTGCATGTGTGCTAAATCAGAAGTATTAGTTACCTAAATTAATATTAATATAATTAAAACTAATCATTTTTGTTTGATTACCTAAAATTTAATTAAACAAATAAAATAGTTATTGGTATCAATTATCATTAATTTTTTTAAATGCTGATTGAATTAGTACATTAATTATTAGCATTTAAAAACAGTTGATCTGATTAAAGATTGATCAAATGTGAAAAAAAAAAAAAAAACATCACATTAGCATCCTCTGAAACATTTTGTTCTTGTGCTTCAAAAATAAGTGTTATAGGTCCTATAATTTCTTTGAATAAAATTACGCTATAAAAGAAATTTAGAAAACATTAGCTTTTCTAAGAATTACTAGGAAAATGTAAATGATACTTAAATTAAATATCAAAACTTATGTTTCAAAAATATATATTTCTGCTCATGTTATTTGGGAAAAAAAACATTAATTAAATCTATATCTATATAATTGAGCACATAACTGTATGAATTCTATGAAAATGTAATCAAATACCCTTGTCAATTTGAACATTAGACAAAATATAACTATATTCTCTGGACAATAATATTTAAAAGGTTTCACTTAAAAACATTGAATTAATTCTTTATTCATTTCAGTTTATAAAATTCTTTCAACAATATGAAATAGAATAAAATTTCTAATGTTATACATTTTTTAATGTTATCATTTAAAAGCTTGAACAAGCACTGTTAAACCATTGAGAAATTTTGGGGACATGTGAAGCAGAATCCGAAGTGTTGGAAAAAGAACCCAGGGAGAAAAAAGTCATTTTTGATTGACATCTCTGCTAATTACAATTGCACAATTTACAAATTCGTCACAAACATGAAGCCTGAAAAATTATGAATCTATCAATACCTGGTTCAATACTCACTGGTGTTCATGAGAAGTTAGAGTGACATTCGTGCATTAGATATTTACCCAAACTATTTGTTAATGTAAATTGATATGAAATGAAAAAAAAAAACAGTATGCTTCCTTTTTTTTTTAACTCCTCCCTCACACCTGAGTATGTCGTTGTTTCAAGTTATGGATGCAATTTTGCAGTTTTTAGTAAATTTCTAAAATATAGCTGTTTTGTTCATGAATTTATCTATAAATGAATTTACTCCTTTGATAACAGATGAAATTAAAGTTCACTAAAACAGAGCAAATGTTGCATACTTTGACATCTTACAATAGTAGATACTATTATGGCGTATTTAGTTTACTTAGCATAAATTTAAACGAACTTCTCTGACAACACACTAATATTTTCAACTTCATAAATTTCCCACCAAAAATATTTTAGATTTATAAAAATATTTTTTATTTTTTTAGAATCATCTGCTGTACATAATCAACTCTCAAATTCATCTGTGAGTAATGGTGCATCGACTCTATCATCATCCGGCATCTCATCCACAGTATCCAGCAGTTTTGTAAACTCTGCATTTTCCAGTATTCATAGTAACAACTACGCACAGTTATCTTCTGTAAGTTGTTCCTACTCAGTATTTTTACTTATTTATTGATCATTCAACCTGTGTAAGATTTACATTAATTTATAGATACAGTCGTTGCCGGTTAATCGAATAAACCACTTAAATGGATCAAATCCTCAAAACGAAACAAAGTACAGCTTTATAAAATTAGCCTCTTTATTAAGTCAAAACTGTGTAAAACAAACATGATCCATATAAGCAGCGGCCACTGTATTAAATAAAAAAGAAAAAAGGAAAAAGAAAATTAAATTTCCTAAGTCTGCTGCATTTCTACAAGTTTTAAAATAAAATAGTGCTTAAAAAATAAATAAATAAGTCTATATTGCATGATTCTTTACCTACATTTTCTTGCAATATAAATATTTTTTATTAAAAAAAAAAAAGAAAGAGAGAGAGAAAGAAAGAACAGGAAATAGCTAGCAATATATTTGTCAAGCAATGAAATAGACCCACAAAGGTTCTAGTATCACAGCACGTACAGTTTCTTACTTGAAGCTTTCCATATCAGTAAGAAAAGACATAAAATGCTTTGTAATTAAATTTTTTAGAAAAGACTTATTATTAGTAATTTATATGTAAATATTTCAATATACCTCTGGAGTGCAATTGAATTGGCAGTTTGAAGAAGGGAACGAAAACTGTCAATTCAATTCCTGCTGTGCTGTGATCTAATGCAAAAAAGTCAGATTTACAGATATTGTTAGAGTTCAAATATGGATGTCATCTTCACATCACTTCTAATGGAATATTCCTAGTAGTCCTCAAATAGTGCCACTTTATGATGTCACTTCTATTTCATTATTTTCATTTTTATTGAAATTTTAGTTTCATTACACCTGCAAATCTATAACTAAGGAACAAAATGATGTTTTGCTTTTATTCCTATTGAGAAAGAATATTGGTTCTGCATTTTAAACCACATATAATTATAATGTATTTTTTATAATGATAACATAAAAAGATTGTAAAGTCATGTTTTAATCAGCACTGAAAATTATTTTGTTACAAAAGATAAATAATAATAAGTTGTAACTACAGGTCTATGAATTATTTTTAGCATTTAATATTTTTCAGGAGTATACTTTCTCTTTTGCATTTATTTAAAGTATATATTGGTTAATTAGATAGTTAAAAAGGAAAATAGTGTGCATTTAAAAAAAAATAAATTTTATATTTACTTGAAGCATTTTAAGATGTATGTGCTACAGCTAAAGTAAGAATTATAGGTAAACTTAGCTTTAACCTGTAAAAGCGGGCTCTAACAAAAGCACTAAGAGCTCCTAATGCTTCCCTCTTTAACATGCTAAATTGGGTCTAACTAATCCTAGTTGGTTAAATGCCGCTTTAGCTGGTTAAAGCTTACACACTATTCTCTAATGGAATAAGACCTAACTTTAACTGGTTAAAGCAGGGATTAGCTAAGCTTTACTGTTAAAACTTGATGAGTTCCTAATGCTTCCCTCTTTAACCAGCTACGGCTGGATGTAACCAATATTAGTCGGTTAAACCCCACTTAAGCCAGCTAAAACCATTATTATTTTAGCCGTAATGTATGCATTCCATGTATATTTCAGATAAATGTGACAATGGCTCATAATAAAGATCCCTTGATGTTTTACAGATCTAAGTAGTTTATTTAACATTTTGTTAAAAGCTTTAAAAATTATCTGAAAAGGTTAAAGTGTAGAGAAATAGTTGTACTTTCTTTCATTACAAATGTTTTTAGTAAACTTGCTAGTTTAATAAACTAGTAAATAACACTTGATGAGCGAGAAATAGTACTGGCTAGCAAACCTAACTTTGAAGACTCAAGCAACAAAACCAAATAGCTTTTTAATACTATAGAATTTACTTCCTAATACCAAGCCTAAGTAAAACCTTAAGTATGTACCTATTTTTTTTAAAAAGTTTTAATGTGAAATTTCTTGTAATTTTTTCAAACAGGCATCTACAAATCCTCCTTCTCCTCAATATCCTGCTAATCATCCACTGTGTGGATCAAAGCATTTGTGTTCAATTTGTGGGGACCGAGCTTCCGGAAAGCATTATGGTGTCTACAGGTGAGGAAGAAATTTAGTTAAGAACTACATGTTTTTCTACCTTTCATATGTTCACTATTTACTTTGATTATAAAAAAAAGGATGCATGTAAAAACTCAGTCAAAGACTCAAGGAAAAATAAATAAATAAAAATAAATTTTGATATCTTACATTCAAATTATGTTTTGCACTGTGAGGAATTGTGATAAGTGGCATACTTCGCCAAGCACATAACCAAACTTTGCCCTGAGCCTTAAAGTCCTTCTGGCTCATAACTCATTTCATTCATTTCATTTCACACCTCCAGGGTCCCCTGTACCTACCACAGCTTCGTGGCTTAACCGGGATAGGGCCCTGAAGTGCGCTCTGTTCTTAATTTTGAACCAGAACTTAGGGTCGAGCAAACCCAGGAACTCAACAGGTGGGGTAACAGTACCGCGCCACCATGTCCTACAAAGTGGAGGAGCAAAGGTTGGTGGACTGCTAGTCACGTCGGCTGACTGCCAATCTGAAAAAGGAACACTACCCGCCAACTAAGGTCCAAAAATAAAACATATATTGAATGTTACGACTGAGCGGTATTTTCTCCCAATACCATCAACTTTCTAACAAATATTTCAGTTGATTTATTGAGTTTGTACAAAAGATGATAGACTTTGAAAAAAGACTCTGGGCAACTTCTAGATAGCACCATTATTCCATTTCCTTGAACTGACTAGCAGGGGTTTTTCCACCCTTTAATTGTTATTTGTAATTTTGAGCATTTTTAAAATGTAAAAATTTAAACTGTAAACATTCTTGAAAAAATTTTTTGCTTGCTTACTGAACTCAGCAAATTTCATCGAATATTGAATGAATAATCATGCATTAACCTGGTTTTGTGTCTTTGTAGGTCAATCTACAAATTACTAAGCAATTTTTATAACAAAAAAAAGTTGCATGGGGAATAAAAGAGTAACAAATTATTTTTCTTGCTAGTTTTTTAGTTGATAGGAAAAAAATAAAAGAAATGAATGAGGACTTTAAGAATTGCATATAGGATGCTTGATACCTAAACATTATTATAAAGTGCAAGCTATAATATACTTCATAAAACTAAGGTGAAATAGTGTGTTAAATTAATGCTTAACTTATATTCTTCTGTTTTTCCCTCTTTTTTTTGTCAAATTTTAAATGAAATGGATAATAATTTTTCGATGTTTTACTCTGCTAGAAAAGTAATTAGCCTTTTTTAAATCAAACTGCTGCAAGAGTGAGCTTTATTATGAAGATAAAAGTATCTGCTGTAAACTGTTTTACAATATCTAAAGTTCAAAAAGAAAAGAAAAATAAATATATATTTTGTTCGTAGGCATAATGGTTTATTTCACTCATTTCATATTAAAGTACAAACTATAAAAATATGCATAACATTAAAAAAAAAAAAAGAATAGTTATTAATTTTTTCTGCATTAAAAATGCTTTTAAACACTTCAAGAAAAAACCCGGCTCTTTTGTGCTAGCAATTTTTTGAGCTCATTTTGTAATTTAGAGATGGAGATTGTCGTAATTTCAAAAACAGAAAATATGTTTTTAAAAATTATTTATAGGTGGTGTAAATATTTTAGGAAGTGATTCTTGTTTTCAATAAATGAGTGAGAAGTAATTTACACTATTTGTATTATTGTGTCCATAGTTGAACCATTTCTTGTGCTAATATGTTAACTAATTTAAAAAAAATAAACCTATTTCAAATTAGTTTCACTTTGTGTATGATGGATGAGTTAAGTAGTGGATATTTTTAAACTGTATTCATAGATTTTTAATGCAATCAGTGTTAGAAACATAATTTTAATCAAAGCACCATGATGGCACCTACTACAAGTTTTTTGGCGTCCAAACAAGAAACCTAAGTGTCATTTTTAATGAATGAAATATTTTTTTTTAAATTAAACACTACCCATATACACTCCTGTGTTACACACTGCCAATGGCATATTTGTGAAACATAAAAAATAAAATATTTTGAAAACCAAATTTTTTGTATTTGAGAATTACTTTTACAAATTTATGCTTCAGATCATAATGGGTCTTAATCAAAATGATTCCGGGGGGGGGGGGGGGGGGAGTTTTAGCAAGATCCAAAACTGTATTGAAAACTCTGGCCGCAAAATGACTAATGCCCGGTTATTTCTAACACTGAATGCAACATAAAATATTTGTTCAAATCTGAACATGATTGTTTTTTCCCTTTCTGCTACAAAAACATCATTCATAAAAAGTAATGATATGTATTTTTTATTATGTTCTGCTTAATGCATTACACTTGTCTAATTACATTTCTTCTTCAAAAGCTGTGAAGGCTGCAAAGGTTTCTTCAAACGTACTGTTAGAAAAGATCTAACTTATGCGTGCAGAGAAGAGAGAAACTGTATTATTGATAAAAGACAACGAAATCGCTGCCAATATTGCAGATATCAGAAATGTTTATCCATGGGAATGAAACGTGAAGGTAAAAAAGTTTTACCTTTGTATTTTTCTTTTTTTTTTTTTGTGATTTTAGTTATTGTCTTGTGCCAGCTAAGCTAGCAAAATGGGGTGTGTTGCTTCACTTGTCCAACTGAACTGTAATTTGGTGTCAAGTCCGACTTCCACTGTACACACATATGCCACAGGGACCCATTTATAGGCTGATGAGCATCCAATCGTAGCACAACAACACATTCACACAAATAAAGGACAAGGACAGGCGAGAGAAAATACATCCATGCCCGAGCCAGGACTCGAACCCTAGACCACACCATCTGGGCCAGCCTTCTTTGACCACTGACAAGGTGGCTAGCTGACATTTTACCGTATTGCCCCGCATTAGCCGGCATGCCGAAAAAAGTGAGGTTGACCAGCATACCGGAAAATTCGAATTTTCTGGCATGCCGGATAGTTTAAGGTTCATTTTGCAACAAAACAAAAATTAATTTCTCTCCTCAGTTTCAACTACAAAGAAAACCACTATAAGGAAAAATAATAATAAACGCTTTTCTCAAAAACAAACTAATGAATTTCAGATCACCGAGACGAAATAAACCATGGTGGTTTGATGGTGCGTTATCTTGTTCTTATTTATTGAAATTTTTACAAAGTTGAATTGTTTAATTGTATTAATAAAACGATCTATACTGCCGTGTTACAAAAGTGCACTGAGCGGCAAATGCAGAAATCACTTCTTAATGTTTTATGCCTGTATAGATGGCACTTTTTTTGAAAATTTTGTTTTAATATTTCCCGTTCACAAATGAACATAAAACAATGTATTTGGATAACATATGTTGCAGCAAATTATACCTGGTGACAATAATTCACTTTTCATAAAAAGTGCAGACTAGATTTCTGTGCTTGGCACACCAGTACATAATTCATATTATTTTTAAAGTTTTCAGTGTTCTTAGGATAGCATCAAATTATTTTTTTCCAACCTCGGTTTTTCCGGCATGCCGGAAAGGGCCAGGTATGGGTCATCGAAAATCTGATGACCCTCGAATTTTGCGGCATGCCGGCTAATACGGGGTAATACGGTAGCATGATTGGTATATACTTGTGGAATCTTTCCCCTGGGGCCAAAAAGGAGGCAGGATGCTTTCAGGTAAAAGGGCACTTTTTTACTCAATTTAAAGGGCATTTTTGAATAGAAATTCTTTTGAACAGAATGTTTATGAGAAACATCTCTACTAATAATAAAGCTGAAGGTTTTTCTGTCTGTCTGTCTGTCTTTCTTTCTTTCTTTCTTTCTGTTACGCGCGTAGCGCCAAAACCGTTCGGTCGATTTTCAAACCACTTGGCACAAAATTAGTTTGTAGCATGTAGTTTTGCACCTCGAAGCGATTTTTCGAACATTCCATTTCGTTCTTTTTCTATTCGAATTCTTAGCGGAAATTCGATAAAATAGGGAAGAAATATTCCACACACATTTTCAAGTCTTATGTCATTCGAAAGCTTGAAATTTTCTGCACAAAATGAAGTTTTTTCGAAGTTTCTACGATCATCGGGAGAGCTGTAAGAATTGTTTTTAGAATCCCGAAATTCAAGGCTTACCTTCAGTAAAGCAAGCCAAACGATTCTAAAATGGATCAGCTCGATAATAAAATTTGTTTGAAAAGAAAGATGAAGAGAATTATTTTATCAACGGAAATCAACTTTTCATGTTGTTACTATGGTTACGTGTTCATACTTATTTTTGTTTCGTTCTTTTTCCAGGGTTGCCAGACGTAGTATTTTTGATTCTACGGTAGTATTTTTTCGGCCCAAATAAGGAGTGTAGTATTTTTCTGGCAACCCTGTTTCCAATATACTAATGACTTAATTAAAAGATTTGGCGGATTTTTTTTTTCATTTTCATAGATTTCGCATTTCAGCAACATTAATTTTGGCAACGTTTGGAAACAGTAGTATTTTGTAATATTTTTTTTAGAGGAGGCGTAGTATTTTTTTGTTCCAATTCTCTGGCAACCCTGTCTTTTTCCCGGTGAAGATGCTTTGGGACCCTGCTTGGCGCATTTTCAAAAAGTCAACTACGCAAAATAGCTAGGGTTACCACGCTTGGCGCGCCTATCGTTCATTTAGCGAGAAAAGGGTACCTAAAGCACAGATTAACGAAATATCGTATCAATTGCGATATTGCATCGTTTTTTTAAAGTGTTTCATTTCGGAAAATGTATTGTTTTGTTTTTTAAGCTAGGAAAGAAAACTTTCTTCTTCTTTTAAACTTTGGTAAGATTTTTTAATAAATTGCCAAAATAACGTGTGCAACGCATACCTTTTTCAAAAACACTTTTTAGAACATTTTGGAAAAAAATTTATAACGAGGGAAAACAAAATGTAATGAACATGTTTCAAAACTGATTGAAAATGTGTCCAATTTTCAATCTTGTGGATGAAAAGGTTTATTTTTGCAGTCCTAAATTTTAAAATGAGTTAGTTTTTATGCTTCATTTTTTATGTTAATTGTTGTTTTCAATTTGAATTTATATAAATAAAATCTTTTCTTTCAATTTCTTGCAGCTACAAATGCATTTTTTGATAAACAAGTGTATAATCATGCAAAAAAGTGACACCCAGAATTGGGCATTATCTAAATTTTTTGGTAGTCAAGTTTTTATTGTTATTAAAGTACTTAATTAATGGGTAGAAACTAAAATTTTGCTAGAATGTGTCATTTATTTATTGTGTTAGTGGAGTTAAAAGAGCTGAATTACCATCGGAGAAATGTCTAGGTATTTGAGTGTTGTTCGGGAAATTTTTCCGGAGCTTTATTTTACAAATAAGGCTGATCCTTGAGCTTTAAGCATTGCTTTTGGAATAAATTGCTTAAATTTTAACTAGTACTTACAGCAACATCATTTTTTTTATTTTTTGTGTAGCTGTACAAGAAGAAAGACAGAGAAATAGAGAGCGCAGTGAAAATGAAGTTGAAAGTACAAGTAATATACAGGCTGATATTTGTAGTGAGAGAATTTTGGAAGCAGAATTATGGATGGAAGCTAAAAAAGAACCAGTGAGTACAAATGGTTTCAATATTAAGAATCAAAATACAATAATATTTTTCTTACCAAGGAGAACAAGTATCATTTAAAATTGTTTGCTGACATTAAAAACTGGATATTTTTTGTGAAAGTTGAAAGTGTTTTAAGCTCTAATTTGACACTTACATGTTACATCTAATCTATCATGAGAAATGCACATATTTCTTATGAAATACTTTTTATCATACAAAATTAGTCTTTCTAGTGTCTAGTCACCTTGAAAAAGTAATAGATAACTTCATAGAGTCAAAAATTGAGAATAATGTTAAACCCACATGATTTAAAATAGAGCAATTTGCTGAAGACTAATGAAATATCATAATTGCCAAAAGAGAATGAAAAGTCACACATAAATTTAGAAAAAATGTAAGACTTTTTTGAATCAATGCAATTTAAATTAATTTCTGATATTTGTTTGTCCTACCTTTAAAGCTTTTTGATAGTTAGATATTTCAGTTAGAAGTGTAAAACTAGGGTTGGTTAATGAAATTTATAGACCTGCAGTAGATTCAAGATTTTTCAAATGAAATGCTATTGCAATATTATCAACTAGCAATATGTACCTGGCATTACTGGTTACATGATTCCTGACTGTTACTTTTGATAGTTAAAACTGAGTGGAGAAAACAATATAAAAGAGTTAAGGGGTCTTGAAACAAATGTGTTCTCATCTCTTTAATTGCATAAACTAAATTTCTGAAAACCACACCATTACCAACTAAAAAGATTATGATTATTAACTGAAGTGCTAAATTACTGTACTGCAGTCAAATTTTTTTAATTCGAAAACGCTTAAAGAGAATTACTGCTAAGACGACCCGCATTTCGCTGTATGTAACTGCATTCTTTACTTTTAATAAAGGAATTGCAAAAAAAAGCCAGAATAGGTGATACTCTTTTCCAGGTGTTTCTAAGAGTCTTTTTAAGACTTTTTTGGGATTCAAAATTGATTTTTTTCTGATATTTGACGCAAAAAAGAAAGAAAGAAACCTCTTGCTGCTACCTTAAGTTTTATGAAAATTTCAGATTGCAGAAGTGAACCTTTCACAAATTAATTAACGTGAAAGCAGATTAACTGCATTTGAATGTTTTATTTATTTATTTTCTTTAAATAACTTTTATGTACCTAGATTTGTATTGATGTCTTGATATTTTTGATTTTGAAGTAGTTCATTCATAACTTTTTCACACAAAAAAGTAACATTTTTTGAAATTAATCCTCTTTTAAATCAAATAACTTAAAATTCATAGACTTAAAAAATGTAACAACAAGGAGGAGTTTTCAAATTAATACATCTGTAAGAGTGCTCTTTATGATGTAAATGGCGAAGCTTTTTCAAGCTTGTTACATTCTCTGTAAATGAATACCTGCCTTTGAAAGGAAAAAAAAAATTGCAAACTATTATGTTTTAGAAAGTTGTCGAATAATTCTGAAATTCACTATTGCTGCTTTTACTACATATGTCAATTAATTAAATATTATGCAATCTTATTATTAGGCTTTGAGTGATAAGAGTGGTGAAACTACATAATGAAAAATGCTGGTCAAAATAAAAAAAAATGAAGCATGTGCTTTTATTTGCATATTGCATTTTTCCCTTGGAAAAAAACTAGCTTTTTTATAAACATTCAGATTTATTTTTTTCTTTCTAGGATATTACAAATATTTGCCAAGTTGCTGATCAACAGTTATATCAGCTTGTGGAATGGGCCAAACATATTCCCCATTTCAATGGTCTGCCTTTAGAAGACAGGAAAATATTGTTAAAATCAGGTTAGTTATTTCCCTGTTTTATGTGTATAGTAAACCTGCTTGTCTGTGGTTGGATCATTTTTGGGTGTTTCACACTTGTGTTGTCTTTTTTTTTTTTTAATGATGATGATTTACTAAATGTAGAAAAATGTACCCATTTAAACTTAGCCCACCTGCACCGATTTTAAAATCAGCCATGAAGCAGCTATTAAAAAAAATTCAATCACTAATTAAGGAGATTCCTTTTAAAGTATGGAAACAAAAATAACTTACCAACTTTTTTGGAAAATTGAAGGTATGTATTAGTTTTTTAAGGCATCTATTAATATTAGGATTATTATTGTTATAATTATAATTATTTTTATTATTTCAATGTACAAGTGAAGTATTGTTTGTTTTTAGCTTTTAACCCTAAAGTGCCAGGTCTTCTACTTTAGGACCCCTTAATAATTTATTTTCACCTTCCAAGTTATTAAGTTAAATATTTTTATATCGACTTGAGTTGAATAATTAAGTTCCTAATTTTATTGGTACTTTTTTCCAAAATTCTGGACAGTAAATTCACACAGTGCAATATCTAGCAATATCTAAAAGCGGAATTTTACATCACGGCTCCTAAAAGGGTTAAGAATTTTTTACATTCAATGATATCGTTTTTGGCTATTGTTTGCACTAGTATCGATTTTAACCTATTTTTCCGACTAGCCATGATATTTGCTTATCCGCAATTACCGTGCCACCCTATTCCACAGATAATCAGGAGTTTACTGTATTGTGGTAACTGGCATTTTTTCTTTCTTTTTTGTAACTTTTTCTTTTTTGACTCTGTTAAATGCTAATTAGTTAGTATTTCTCAGTTCTTGTATCCTGTTCTGATTGATTTTCTAATTCGTCTTCTAGTTTTTTTCCCATTATCCTCCAATATGCATTAGCTTAATGTAATTTTGAAATAATTGAGAGTTCATTTAGAGTTACAAATTTCAGATAGGTGATAACATATGAGCATTGATATGCACTTTGCATTTTCAAGCTATAATACAAAATTTTATTGTCGCCCACTGGAATTAATATTACTGTGACAATATCATGAAGAACAGATGTTCCATAGCCATTAAAAAAGTAGGAAAAACTGTTAATATATCCAATGAATAATTCTATTTTCATGGTAAATTTTGAAGTATAAATTACATCAAAGAAACAAAATGTAAAGTGAGTTACATTTTGTTTCTTACTGTCTAAAGCAATTTATTGATACTTATAATTATTTTAAGAGGCAAGTGGATAAAGGTGATGTGTGGCAATTTTTGAAAAACTTACACTTTTTACCATGGATGAAGAAGAATATTTTTTTCTAAGCTTTTCTAGAAATTAAAAAAATTGTCGGGTGTCACCTTTGTCCACTTGCCCCTTCATTTACTTGAGCACCCACTTTTTAAAACTTCTTCAAACTATGAATATCTTGATTTCAGGGTGGAATGAGCTGCTGATTGCTTCTTTCTTGCCATAAATCAGTTGGAGTAAAAGATGGCATCGTACTTGCTTCAGGCCACATTGTCCATCGCAACAGTGCCCATGCTGCTGGGGTGGGAAACATTTTTGATCGCCTTCTTTCCGAGTTGGTTACGAAAATGAGAGAAATGAAAATGGACAAGACTGAACTTGGCTGCTTAAAAGCCATTATTCTTTTCAATCCAGGTATAAAAAAAAAAAACTATCTTTTTATTCTCTTCTTGTTTCTTTAAATATTTATTATTAATGTTTAAGAAATATCAGTTAACATATTTTCAATACAAATTAAACTCCCAAAATAAACCAAATACTTTTCTTTTTCCCCAACACTTGTTAAGTATTCTTCATTTTAACATTTGTAAAGTCTAGTAAAAACAATGCAAAGTTTAAAGGTAGAGTAATTATGTTTACTGCTTTTCTTGGATTGTATCTGATTGTCAGTGACGTACTTAGAGATTGTCAGGAATGCCTCTTGCCCGGAGGGGCGGCATTTTGACTAATTAAAAAAAAAACATCATATTAGTAGAAAAATATTAAAGAAAAAAAATTGTAAAAATTAGAGCTAGAGGGGAAAATGAAACATCTAATGAGAAGGAACATTGGGCATCATTAAAAACATTTTAAAAGAGGGAAGAATATCAAAGTTGCAATATTGCCTTTAAATTCGTCGAATAAAAGAATAAAGAAAAATCTGAATAAGTCATTGTTTTGGGAGGTCATTGGCAATCATGGGGGGGGGGGGGGGGGGGTGTTAACCATCGCTGACTCCAGGTACACTACTGCAAAATTTTCACAAGAAAATTATTTTTCCCCTTTAAAAAAAAAAAAAAACACTATATTGCATTTTGATATTGCTTATTGTTAGTTCCAATGAATAAATGCCCAAACTTTTGAACCTGTGTGAAGTTTTTCCTGCAGTAGAGCTCAATATGCAGTTTTACAGTTGATAAAATAAAATTTAAGCCCCCCCCCCATCCAGATCTAAAATTCTTTAAAAATAGAATCTGATATTATTACTTTCTTTCATAATTTTTAAAACGCTAAAAAGCATTTTTTTAATATGCATTTTTGTAGAAATATTGAATTGATTCATTTTGTTAACACAGTTGAGCATGTTTAATGAAGTAGTCAATTTTCCACAAAAAATTACTCTAATAAGTGGGATATTCAGTTATCCTGGATCAAAATAAGGACGTTGGTTAGGTACATTGAAATTTTTTTAAAGTTACCAAAATATACTATTACCCTATATTTCAATAAGCAGGCTCGACTGTATAGCTGGAAAGTGTGAGAGCATTTTGAAAATGATATTTGATTTTGACCTTCTTTTGAGCTTCTTTATCCTATTCTAACTTATTTTATACTTTTTAGAAGCAAAGCACTTAAAGTCAACCCAAGAAGTGACCAATCTTCGTGATAAAGTTTACACTGTCTTGGAAGAGTACTGTAAACAGATGTATCCACAGCAGACTGGAAGATTTCCCAAACTGCTACTTCGACTGCCGGCTCTTCGGAGCATTGGACTCAAGTGCCTAGAACATCTGTTCTTTTTCAAGTTGATTGGGAACACACCAATTGACCACTTCCTTATATCAATGTTGGAAACACCAAGTGACACTTAATGTATCTAGTCAGTTAAAGATTTTCATATATACGTGAACCTAAGGTCAGTTTGTAACGTTGTTTCTTAACTACTATGAGTTGGTGATTAGGCTTATCAAAGTAGAACATTTTTTGTGCTACTATAATAGAGAGAAAGCTTACTTTGAGATGTTACATTTCAATGTTAAACGTTTGGGAAGATTATTAATTTAATTAAGTTTGGTTTGGTATTTAAAGTTATCAGAATAATGTAGATTCTTCATGTAAAAAAATATTTACATATTTGAACTGTATAGGTTTTTTGAAAAATAATCGGAACCTTCACCAATCCTTCTTTTCTTCTTATGGTAATCATTTTATTAATGATGAGATATAATGAACGTAGATGACAGTTTTTCAAAAACTGACTAATATTTGTGACAGTAAAAAATGATTGGTGTGGTAGAGATTATATTTATGAGACAAATCGTTAGAGAGAATTAGTGTTGCTCTGACTAAATTTCAAAACAAATTCAGGGTTATTAGAGACTACTTTTGGTTCAAGTGGTGTAATTTTTACATTTTCTGTTGACTTCGCATACTAAATATTAATGAAATATTTCTAAATGTTTTTTTCTTTGTACATTTAAATATTTAAAAAAAAAACCAATAGAAGAAAAATAAGTGTAGGAGATCTAATACTTTGCATAAATATACATAAATAAAGCCTTTAGACACGAAACAAAATAATACTGTTTCTGTTTTAATGCAAGGCATTAATGCTATAGCTAATTCAAATTATTTTTTTTTTAATTTCCAAAATTTTTTTAATTTCCATTTGGAAAAATTTCCAAAATATTAAAAATTAATGTGCGTTATTAAAATTTTAAAATGAAAAATAAATCATTCTAAAAATGTAGAGCTGCATTAAATATAAAATGTATACACATGTAAAATATTATGTAAAAATAAAATTTTAATAGCTTTTATACAGGTTTGTTACTAAGATGTTGCATATAGAAATTTATAAAGGTAATGATCACAAGTGAAACAAGTGATATTTGTAACAAATAATATTATACAGCATATTTTCCAAATATGTTTGAATTTTATACTTAGCTTTCCTTTCTGTCCTCCATGGTATACATTCAACTTCTTGAACCTATTGATTAATATTTTAAATAAGCAAAGAATATATCAGTAAAAGATATGTATTGAAAAGAAACACATTTTTCTTCAGAAAAAAATTCATAGTCATAACCTTTATTAATGAAATATATACATTAAACACAGACATATTACTCAAAGGTTAAGAACCACTGACCTTGCATGAGATAAGTAAATGTGCTTAAATTTTTTGGTGGACTAGACACTAGATGACATGTTTTTAAAAATTATTTAATATATATTATATGTGCTAATTCTAAATATATTTTTAAATTGGAAATTTTTTAGTTTTAATTTTAATGATGTATTTGTATGTGATTGGTTTTAGGTTTTATTTTTATTTATGTTTCATTGTAGCATGTTCACCATTTGTTTGCTGTCAGATTATATCATTGAAGAATTGTTTATTTTTATTCTCTTTTGTCACATGCCATATCATTTTAGTGTAGATGAGTGCACATTTGTTGTTAATATTTATTTTTAGTATCCATCATAATAGCGCAAAAATACCAAAAATTTGCATTTGTGTTACAAGCCTTAATTTTATAAATATAGCCAGCTATAATCTTACTGTTGACTAGTTAACTGCATTTGTTTGTTGTTATACATTATTTAAGAGTGATAACTGATTGTTGATGAAGTAGAAATTAAATTAATGTACTAAATTTTATGTACAAAGCTATAACTGTACAGAATGTAGACTGTATATGAAAATCAGAGTTTTAAACAAATACAGAAGTGTTATAAGTAAAAAAGGATTATCACTCATTAATTGTAAATGTTATATACACTTGTTTAAAAATAGAACTTTATATTGAATGCTACATAATTTATCAACTTTTATTGGAAAGTTCTTTGATCTTTAAAGCAAGGGGTTCGGTCAAAGTCTCAAGAAAAAATAAGGTAAGAATATGCATGAAACCTTAGATTATCAATGTAATGCACAGGTTTCTGAGTTATAACGAATCTCTTATTTAAAGCATGAAAATGGAGCTGTGTTATAAAGAGTTTTGTCCTGTAGCTTCCATTTTCATGCAGTGAAGAAGGGTACTGTGAAATTTTAAAACAGTTGCATGATTTTTTTGTTGAAATTTTCTTCTTTACATAACTTTTTTCCACGACCTTTTAATAGCATAAAAATAGTTTTCAATTAAAGCCGAGAAAGGGCAAAAAATTTCACAGAGTTTAAAATGTAGAAACAACTTTGAAAAGACATTGAAAGCACTTAGAAAAGAATTGGTGTAAATGCTAAAATTAAAAATGTTGACATAACTAGTACAAATGGTAGAAAAGCCTCTTTCTCTGTTTTGGGGCTGGTACTAGTAAGAATCTTGAAGGGTGCTACGATATAGCACAAATTAGAAGATGTTTTCACTGAAAGCCTACTTATGTCTAGAGTTCTGCACATGTTTTACTCACAGCAAAAAGAAAGAAAAACTTACATCTCTGCTTCTAAGCCTTATAGTTTACACTAAAAAGTATTGTTACAAAAATCATGAATAATATCATAGTTTATGTTTAAGAACATTTATAATTGTTGATATTTTTCCTTGAAACTTTCTCCATAATTCTGTTAGTTTTTAGTGGAGAGTAAGTAAACAATTTCCTTTGGATTCAAAATCTTCTATTTGAGGCAAGCATTAAGACATATTGGGTTTGTCCATAAAAATTGATGTTATACCTTTGCACTGGGTTCAAAAACATATGCTATTTAACACCATATAAAGTATTTCTCTTGCTGGCTAAAATTTTAGAAAATGGTTTTTATTCATGAAATTTTAGTCCCAAATGAATATTGTGTCAAATCCTACGTTCTCATTATGGATTTAGGCTTGTAGGTACACAGTTTTGTATAAAACTTTTCAGACTTCTTAATGTAAATATTTTACATTTCTAAGAACAAAATATATCAGAATTAAAATCAGTAATGTTTTTTTTTAATTTTTTTAAATTTTTTTTTAATTTTTTGCTCAGAAAACAAGTTATAAAGATAAAATGATTTAATAAATATTTAAAATATTTTTTTTAGAATTCTTCTTTGCATAGGCTTTTTTTTCAATAATGGTTGGTTTTAGAACTAAATTTTATATCCGTGCTATTATGCTAAACTGAAAATCATCTGGTTTTGTGAATGTCAAAAACTTATATTACTTTTTCTAAATATTGTCAGCTGGAATTTGTATACCCTCAATATTTATACATACAAAAATTACTTAACCTACAAAAATTAGGTAGAACAAATTCCCTTTCGTTCACTTAGTGACAAGGATGGAGTGTGATTTGATAGTGTTCTCAAAAATGGCATTCACTTTAACAAAACAGTATTGGCGTACACTTTGTACAGATTTGATATTAAGTGAACTGTCGTTTAAGTGAAAAAAAGCAATATTTTCCTAAGCAATGTCATGATTTAAATTCATTTAGATGCCATAGCTCCTCTGGAGTTTAAAATGGAGTGAATTTATATTTAAGTTTATTTTTATACATGCTTGTATATAAATATTTCGGCAAAGAATTTTAGAAAAAAAAAATGTTCTTGATATATTTAACACAGTACAGTCACCCTCGCCACTTCACTCTTCAGCTTCACTGTAGGGCATCCCCCCCAACCTCCCAAAATATTCATTTGCCTTTTCAAATAGGCTCCTGTTGATTTCTTCCTTTCCTAGCAGCAACATATTGTTTTAAAGGAAGGCATGCTCAGGGTTTCAAACTAATTTTTTTTGTTCCGGTTCAATTAACAATATGTATGAGCTCAGTTCTGCCAAAAATAAATTTTGAATTCAGTTCCAAAAGAATAATCTTGTTTTACGTGTATTTTATGTATTCTATTATAAATGTAGCAATTGTTCATGTGATGATGATAATTATGTGGTTGAAGTAAAACGATATAATATTGATGCGCGTTGGTCACAGTAACATAACTAAAGATTTATAAACTTCTTTTTTTGTTTGTTCAGCTGTTGCTTTCCTTTTGGCCAACATAACATTCACCTCCCCCCCTCCCCCGTTTTTGGTTCAGTTCTGGTTAGAAGTCCTGGTCAAGTTCTTCGTAGGGACTTGGTAACTTGTGTGTTCAACAATTTATTTTTTAAACAACAAACATTATCTTTAATAGAGAAATAATGCAGAAGCAGGGGAGACCACTGCCACTTACTTTAGTTGAACAAGTTACACTATTTTCATGGGTTGGTGGTATTGTTTAAGAGCTGTGAGTAGAATACCCAATAGTATTATATTTATGTAATGCTTAATGTCTAATTTTAACATATTTTGTCTTATTGAATAGAAAGCTTAGGTGTAATGGTGTCGATTAGTTTATTTCTAGAGGGATCTAAAAATGAAAAATATATATATGAAAATTGTTATGAAGTTTTTTGCATGCTATGAAATTTTTTGATTTATAGCAAAAGACTTACTTTGTGGGAGTTAGCTTACAGCAGTGGACTCTGGAACCGATTACCTGTGATAAACGAGGGCTGACTGTATGCAATTACCAGAAATAGAAAAAGTATGAGCAATTTGGTTTTAGAGTTCTGTAGCAACTCTAAAAATTTTAAAAACATAAAAAAAATCTTGAACTAGAACTTTATTGAAAATAAATTTTGTGTATGTCCATCATTCTTCAAAAAGATAACTCTTCAAATTTGAGTATTGGAAATTGATAGTTAACTCTTTCTTAATTAAATTGTTTTTTAAAATTATAGCTTCAGAAATGTTTAATATTATGAGTTTACTGTGTACAAGTCTTAAAATTTGTACATATTACATACTTTAAAATTATTTACATGTACCAACCCCTGCCCCCCCTCCCCCTAAGCTTTTTATTTGTGGAGAAAAGATTGATTTCTCTAGCATACTAAGTACATTATTTTCCTTGGTTAAGCTGAAAGTGACAATTAAGAAGCCTTAATTCATTATACAAAAATTAGTTCTAGTGATTTATTTCCATTCTTTTGCAATTCAATTGTGATAATCTAATGAAGTACATTGATTGAAAAATTATTTTGAATAGAGATTAGTTGTTTTCAGTTTGTTAAAACTAAGTACAAAAAAAAAAATTGAAGTACAAAGAAAATTAATGCATGTTATGTTTGTGTGTGAATAATATATAATTATATTTACTAACATTGTATTTTTTCTTTTTTAAGTAAAACAGTTGTATTCTGTGGCTGTAAGTTATGCTTTTATGCATTTGTGTATTTTGTGTTTTACATTTGAAATTAATCTATGATGTTGAAAGTAGTTATTTTTAAAATGTTGTTTTGGTATAGTGTTAAGATATAGTGATAGCAAATTAGAACTCTGCACATGTTTCTTTTCTTTTCTCATTGTCTTAGAATTAAAGGTATGTAAATGAAAGTGGTAAACTTCAAAGCTGATGAATCTACATTTACTTCACTTGCATTGCATTTGAGAATTTTTCTGTGCGCATAAAACCTGAATTTTCAATTAAAAAAAATTTATCTCACTTTCTTTAGTTGTAATGAAAATGTGACATATTGACTTTTTTTATATAGTAGATGATATTCCTTTTCCGATGTAAGTATAGATGTTATTATTACCTTGAAATAAATAAATAAAAATGCTGCTCAAAACAGTATAAAAGCAGAAGTTTATAATTACTTAAACAATATTAGCAATTGTTCTAAAGTTAATTTATAATTCATTTGGTTTAATTGCATCTAAGAATGTCTATTTCTACTTTACTTATGTTTTTCAAAATAATTGTTTCATTGTTTTCACTTAAAAGATTCTTCAAAATTTCCAATAAGGTGTATTTACATTGAAATGCAGAAACATACTGTTATGTCCATTAAAGAACTTGAAAAATCTGTTGTATTTTAAAATTCAAATTCCATGTAAAATCCTTATTTAATTTTATCATTTGGTATCAACTATCTTACTGCAATTAGGGCTTAATTTCCAACAAAGTAGTGTACGGGTTTGTGCATCTATAGTCTTCTGAACTTATCTTAATATGTAAATAGCTTAAATTCATTCTAATATGTAAAAATTCATATAAAGAAAAAAAAATGCAGGAGTTGATCTCCCATACTGAAGTCCTGATTGCTATCCTTATTGAGGATATAAACATTATCTTCTATATATTTATTTATTTATTTATTTTAACATAGTTTTTTACATGTTATGTGGCTTATTAGACAAATGTCAAAGTTATATATATACCGGTGTATGTGTGTGATGGTATCCTTAGTATTGAAATTGTTTCTACCCGGTAGTTTTTCAAGATGCATTTTAATACCAGGTTGCTATCTGCAAATGTTGATGTTACTTTTAAAGTTTTCTTATTTAAACTATATTCATTAGAAAAAGATTAATGCATTCCAGCTCACTTGACTCAATCTCAATATCCTCTACTTTAACTGAATCAATCATTTTTATAAATTTAATAAATCTCATTTTTCACGAGATCTTCAAATTTTTTATAGAAATTTTTACAACTTTGCTCAATTTGCATGAAGTGAAAGTTAAGTTATTAGAAAGTGCTCCATTTCTAAAATAACACTCAGCTTGTAAAGTATAATGTGAAAAATTAGGAATAGTTTTGAAAAATTAAAAGAATGAAAAACGAAAGATAAAACCTGAGAGGCTGACAATTTTCATACTAAAACATACAAAACAGATTATGGTGTTGAATCTTAGTCGATAACTTTAAATAACTTACTTAAATATGTAAAGCATTTCGTACTAATATATAAATACATTGTTTTAGTTTAAATGTACCTTTTTTGTACCTATGTGACTTATGCATTTTGAGAATTGAGTTTATCTTAAATTTATATCTACTTACATTTTACATGCGTCATCATCTATCAATTCAAATTTGAAATTTCATTATGTTTTAATCCCTGATTTTGAGTACAAAATGCAATTAAAAAATAATTATTTTGAACAGTTGTGTGTACATCTGTTTTTTTTTTTTCCTTCCATTAGTCAAAACCTATTGCATATCATTGAAAAAGGTGTTTGCATTTCTGTTCTGTTTAAATGACAAGTTTGTACTTTTTACAAAATGATGTTTTTGTAAAATTTATAGTAATATGTGATAAAAATCGCAGTAGATAGATTTTAAAAGCAAGTTAACTGACAGGAATATCATTGTAATTAGAATTAGTTTATTAGCCAGATATATGTTAATTATATTAGCTTCTCATTTAGGTACATTTTTATTGGTTACATTATTGTAGTTAGAGTTTTATTACATACTCAGGTTTTTGTCACTTTCAAGGTACGTGTAACAAAGTGAATGTGCTTTACAGATATTAATATCACACCATCACTGGCAAACATATTTGCACCACTGCCTGTAGCATTGATGTGTTTTCAGCTAGTAATTTGTATTTCATTCATAATTCGTTTTCAGCTGAAACCACTGCCATTTTACCTGTCTACATTATATTCAATGTGGTTTCCCTGTTTTTTATACTCTTTTGATGAAATTATCTTTCCATTAAGATTATTTATGAAAGTGTTATGAATATTATCTGGAATTTTGATTGCTATTAATGCTTTTAAATAAAAGTTTGCTCATAAAAATTTTGTAGAATTCATTTTCAATACTGCATCTTTTGTTTTCAATCAGACCAAAATAATATCATATGAACTTGAAAAATTCGGTAATATTTTAGTTATAAACTTTATTATCAGTAGCTTTCATTGTACTTATTCTCTCGTTTGTGGGTGGATAAAGATTTTTACTGTTGCCAAAGGCAAAACTGAATATGTAATTAGAAAGTTAATTGTTGATAAATTTAACAAATTAATTACCAGGCTGAACCTACTCGAGTATAGGTTTGTGGATTTTGAAATGTTTCAAATTATGCAAGTTTATAAGATTTTTCTTGATTTAAATCATCAGTAAAGTTTTCTCACAAAATTCTTGTTTCATTATCTGCAAAAAATTCAATTCTGTACGAGGAGGAAACTCCTCTGCAAATTTTATGCATGTGAGAGTTCATTTGGAAAGAAGGCAAGCCGTCATATAGGGAGGAGTCAGCAGGAGGCAACTGCTCCCCGACTTCAATGATTGGCTGTGAAACAATATGTTCTGAAACAAAGCTACCATTCCTCAAAGGGTTAAAAAGTTTGATATCTCTAGTGGCTTGCATGACTCTTCTGCTGGTGGGAGCATTCTACTGGGACTATGTTCAAGGAGGGGATCCAAGAGTTCTTGGAGAAAATCCTGCTCTGAATTTTAATTTCTAAAGACTAATATTTTCAATTGATAATTAAAATTCAATATTATAACAAATAAAATGGTTTATTGTATTGGTTTTAACAAAGAATCAATGTATTCCATAAAAATTTAAATAAAAAGCGACAAGAAGTTGTACTTCAAATGCAGCATTTCCATAAATTGAAAAAAAAAAAAAAAAAAATCTCAACCTGAATTTTATTACTTTAAAGTTCTTAAAATTTCTAACTTATTCTTACAGCAAACTCTACCCATCAATACCTTACACATTTCTATAGAATCTACATTCTATATTGAATCTTTTGAAAATATTAACTTTTATCATTATATACTGCTTAGTTGAATTCTCAAAAATTTACCGGTCCTTTTTTCAGCATTATTAGTTTTATATTTCACAAAACGCCAGAGAAGGTACTAAAGTATTTTGAAAGGTACTGAAGAGTATGTGAGATTACCTAGATTACGTGTTGATGAATTTTGTAATCAGGGTTTGAAACTTTCAGTGGTTAGTTGTATTTTGCAACTAAAAATTTTGTTTTAAATTCGATGACTTCACACCCAGTTAACATTTTTGCTGCTTAATTTTTTTGTGAAAACAATTTGATGATCATAATTTTAAAAAATTGTAATTTTTTACTAAGTTTATATTAAAGCTGTGATAGTTTCCGATTACAAAAGTAAACATATTTCACCTTTATCCTGGAAGGTAACTTTAAAAAAAAATAACAACATGATTATTGTATCAGCAGAGTTGAGAAGTTGAGAGCTCTGGCGTAAGCTTTTTAAATTAAAAAAAAAAAAAAAAGGTGCCAATAAAACCTAACTTTTTATCTTCTAATTTTGAACTCTGGATGTAATGTGTATGCCTGATTTAATATTTGTTGTATACTTTACGAAATGAAGTTACAAAATTTACACACACACAGTAGCAATAAAATTTAGTTTTGATCAATTGAAGCATAGCTACAGTTGAAGTTATCATTTCAATATGAGATTCCGTAGTGACTAGCAGTGCATTCGAGCAATATTTAACTACATTGCTACTATTTAAAAGTACGAGAAGTTGAGGCAATGGAACTAAACCACCCCATCTGAAGGCAATCCAATTCCATGGCCTCTTCATTTTGTTAGTAAATTACTTAGCATGCTTGAAGCAAGCTAAGTAATTTATTCGTGGGCATTTGTCAACCATTTCTTTTACATAAGAGATATTCCGTTATAGAGGAACTCGCACATAGTAAGCATTCTACAACTAACTCAGATGATTTCAACTGCAGCAGGCTTCTTAAGTGTGCAATTAAATTTTATCAATATTGTTTCTAGACTACTGTCAAACAATTCTTGTCCATCCTATTGCATAATTCCTCCCCCACCCACACCCGTTTTAGCTATTTCAATTGTTTTAAAAGATAGATAACAAAACTTATATTTTTTTATCAAACAGGTTTATTAATACATGAATAATATTTAAATAAAATTCACCAGAATTGTATGGTTTATAAAATACAGAATGCAGGTACTTCAGGGTAATCAGAGTGGCTAATAGCTTGATTGATCCCCATGGCAAAATGATGACATGCTTAAGGGGTTACAGTACCTTTCTAACAAATTTCTTTAATTTAAGTGAAAAAGTTAATTCTTTGAAATATTTGTTTCTGCACTTGTTTAACAATCAATAATTTATTTTCAAACATTAAAAATTTTGAAAACTTTTTTTGAAAATTTGAAAAATGCAAGAAAATTTCAATTTTTTTAAAACCCTAAGGCTTTTTTGTTTCTGCACTAATTTCAAAATTTCTTTTTGTGAAATGATCAGAAGGATTACCTCAACAAATCTGTGCATTCATTTTCCTATATTTAGATTAGAAAATATTTTGTGACCATTTATGTAAAAAATTCTTAGAAAATTTTGTTCTTCAAAGTTTAACTAACTCTAAAAATTTTTGTAATTAATAAAACTCTTATTCAATGCACAGTTTTGTTAAATATATTATCCTGAGTGCAAAAAATATTGCTTTAAAGCTATATCTTTTATAGAAAAAATTCCTTAGCATTTCCAGTAACACAGAAACACTAAAAACTGATCACCGAGAAAAAGCACTTTAAAGTTCGGCTTTTCCATTAGAACACATTGCATGCATGCCCTAAAGTCGCTCATAACTTTTTAAATAATTTAGCTAGAACAATGCTATTTTTTTCTGAGTGTTTTAAATAACTTTTACTTTTGAAATAAGCAATAAAAAATTTTTTGGTCTTTTGGTCATTTTTGAGGTACTGTAACCCCTTAAGACCTTAGATGATCACTTTAAGTGAAAACTACTGCAACAAGTTATCAGTGTACCTTTCCTTATAACTTTACAAAGTAATAATACATAATCCTTCCAAAAAACAATGCTCTCTAAGAACTAAAAATATCACTTACATATAGCACATCTTACAACTTTTCAATTCCAAACCCAATCCTAACGTTCCTATGAATAATAGTGCAGAAACAAAATGCATAAATAATAAGTAATCCAAATAAAGACATGGCCAGAAATTACTTTTGAAGAGAGTTTCCTTCATTTCTCAATCAAAAAACTCTGAAAACATACACCCTATTTATCAAAGTGTTGTGATTGAATGACAGAACTACCAGATATTATCCATTTTAAATTTATTGAAAACTAGGCAATTGTGATGCAAAAGAGGCAGAGGAATAAATAGCATTAGTATTAAGTAGAATAATAACTGGATAGTATGCTACATTATTTGGGTGAAGTTACATTTTACTTATTTGGTAAAATCATAGACTATTTTGCCATTTTATAGAATTTGAAGGTTTGTTAGCCAGGTGCAAGTGTTAAATCAAAAATCACCACTGTCGCCAAGCGAAGCGAATGATAAATCCGTCAATAGAACAGAAGTCGAAAATGTTCAACTGTAAACAAATGGTTGTAAGAAATTAGGAGTAATTGTACATTATTTGACAATTTTTCGCTTACGTCCGGCTTACGGATAAGTACCGATTTAAAACAAAACACATCATTAAACAAGATTAAAAATTCTATTAAAATGAGTTAAAACTATATAATTTCCCAAATAACAACAACATAACTCAGTGTTTTGTAACAGAATGCTTAATATTGTGCTACATAATTTGAATGTCATTTGTGATTTTCATTTAGCAAATTGTTATACTTTTCAATAAAAATTAAATGGCCAGTTTTAAATGTTAATGAAATCACCATACGAGTGGTTTTCATGTAACGTTGACTAAAATGGTGGCAATAAGTGAAATAAAAAATAAACAAATAAATTTAAAAAGCAGCACTTGAAACTGTATTAAAAGGTAAACAATCCTCGAATAATATTTTGAGTCATAAATAAACATTAAGAACTCTAATAAATGTAAAATAAGAAAAACAAGATCATGCACGGCAGCAATATAAACATTTTTTCCATTTTTGCCAAAGTAGAATGTAAAAGGCACCAAGTCGAGTAAAGTACTAATGTAAATTTACTTTTTAATAAGTAGAGGGGGTGGGGGGCACATGTGGAATTTTTTTTATTTCATACAAAACACTAACTTTTTTTACTTTATTTTTTTACTAACCATAATCTTACACTTTATCCCTTTAAACGTGTGTGCTTAAATATTAGGAAATGTAACAATTTGAAAAATATACATATTTAAAAATTAACAAACATTGTCCAAAGGTGCTCGAACAAGGGGTTTGAACATGCTTGGGACACTATAAATAAACCAATTCTAATAATTTAAAATAGCAAAGACAAATAGCTTGAATTCTTATATACAGAAAACTCTTCATTCTCTCTAAAACAATTGAGTAAGCTGTTTTAAATTACCACTTAGAGTAATTTTTTAGACTGGGTACAAATACTGAGATTCCAGATTTCTTCAAAACTAAGAAGTCTGCTTAAAATGAACTCTTATCATACTGTAATAACTAAAATATTTCTTAAAAATACATCAATATTTTTTGCATTAATAGCCCTGTCTAAACTTTTATTCTTAAAAGGCAAAGGTTTTCGATATGCCTCAGAGCTGTTTGTCTCCCTTCAATTTATAGCAGCTACTCTATTATTTCTCAATGGGTCAGAAAATTGTGTATTTAAAGCTTCTGCATAGTTAAATACAAATATTCCAGCTGTACATAAAACAGGTTTTATTGCACCCATTTAAAATCAATTTATAAGTTAAGAAAAAAAATTTTCTACTTTACTAAATACATACCAACTACCATGCTCATATATATACCCAGATAATACAGACAAACAAGCGAACGTCGTTCACAGAAAATGTTGAAGTTCGGAGACAATTTTGATATTTTTATAAAATATTCTGTAGCATTCCATTTTTAACCCCCGACACAAAGGAAGGGGGGTTATGTGTTTGACGTGTATGTGTATCTGTCTGTGGCTCTCTGCAGCCTAAACCGATGGACCAAATTTGAAAAAAAAAATTTTGTTCGAAAGGGGAGTTGATCGAGAGTGTTCTTAGCTAGGTCGAGTCTTCGAATGGTATTAATTGACGAAGATATTAATTAAAAACCCTTGAAAGATTTTTCGGGATTTTAGCAGTGAAAACATACTTCAAAACTTAAAAAAATAGCACCAAATGAAAGAGAAAAAATTTCTGCGTCTGATACGATTTAATTGGATCTTCGATGTTCTATAGAACGCAAGTTATAGCGTTTTTTTACCAAATACAGCTTAACCTATATCAGCAAATGTGACTCTTAAATTTACGATATCATTATTGGCCAATCAGGGAAGAAAACTCAATGATTTAAAATGTTTAACTGTTGCCAGTTTCTGTTAGTTAACAATTAAAAAACTTGTGATTGATTTCAAAAAAAGGAATTTTAAATTTTTCCTCTTAATTCTGCTTTTGCGACTAACAAATTTATTGGTAAGGGTTATCTTTCCTTTTCCATGTTTACTGAGTGTCCTCTTAAAAACAATTAGACTTAAAATGCTTTCTGACCAGTAAAGTTCGTTTTTATATGAGGTCAGCAATCAGGGTCGGGGTTGTTTATTTCCTCAGCGACAGATGTTGGTTGTTACTTTTAAGGAGCTCTCAATAATACTGAAAAAGGAGTAAATATAACTGAACGTACTGTACTAACATATGATTTAGTCTTATTGTTGGCAGTGGTATAAGACTTGGGAGAAGTATACAAGTCTTTTTTTTTTTTTTTTTGCAGAAACTTTAAAAGAAGTTATTTGAGTTCGCAGACAGTTTTGAATTTTATCTAGGTCTGGCCATATTTCAAGCCAAACGTAAAATATATGACTTATGAAGGGCGGATCAAGGTCTTTGTTAGTTATTTATAAATTGAAGGGCTCGGGCGTAAATAGTAGTATCTGACACAATTGTAAAACTTGAATCATTTGTTGAAAACAATGGTATGTGGGCATACAAACAGAAATATTACAGGGTTTAAGGATAAACACATCCTTTAACAATGTGCCTACACACACGCACTTTGTTTTTAAAATCAAAATAGTTTCTACAGTATTTTTTTAAATTTTCACAATCCATACCTTTGATTTTAAAAATGCAGTTACAATTATTTACACCTGAGCCCTTCATATTTTAAGAGCACTCTATTTCTTCATTTTTTTGTATTAACTTACAGATATATAATATTAGAGCCATATTTGGGCTGTCTTAATGCACCCCAAAAGCAGTGTCCAAATGTGCCCTTTAGCAAGATGGTTTATAATTTTGTTGAACCTGGAATAGTAGATTTTTATTTTAACTAATTTGATCAATATATCATTATATTTAATAAAAAAGTTATTTACTTTTATGTAATTAATTTACATAATGATGCAATTTTTAAGGTGCATTAATTAGCTTACGACGAGCAAATCCAGCATAAATATTCTTGAGCTTCAAAACTACATTAATGACATTATTTGGAAAATTTTACTGGAATCCACTTTGAATTTTTTTGGGAAGTGAATCATATTGTTACTGAAAGAATTTTTTTTTTTATAATTTTGACATTTTTTAAATCGGGGAAAATTGAGCCTGTCAGGGGACACATGTATCCCCTCTCCCCTAAACTGTGTTCGACTCACAACTAACATTACAATGAGCAATTTTGCAACATTATGAAAACAATAAATTGTTTTTTACTGCAGTAATATAAAGTTTTACGCAAAAAATATTACCACTTTTTTGCGCTATCAAGAAACAGCTGTACAATTTATTATGTTTTGTGATTTAAAATACTGATATATGACTAGGGTTTGAATATTTAACAGATGGACTTGTAACAAAACTGGTGACAGTTCTTAAAAATCATTATGTTACTTGACTTTATACAATGATAGTGTATGTTTATTTATTTCAATTATTAATTATAGGAAAAAAATGAATATGAAAAATATTCATTTTTTTTTCACACCCTTTAACAATTTACAATCAGCAACTGTCACTCGGAAGGGCGGAAAAGTGCAGATATCCAGATGTTATTACACTCTCAGTACTTTTGTCCAACAACTTTTTTTTACTAATTGGTACCTCACACAAAATATTTTGCTCAGTTGTACAGAAATACTTTTCAAATAATTTCCTTTTTATGTCTGAAACTTTTTCAAGTGTTTTTTCATTTTGTTGTTTATATTTGCAAGATAAAACCTTGGCAAAGAGACTTTGTTTAGTATTAACAACAGACGGTTTTGATACTGCTTGTGGAAAATTTTTGTTTAGAGTTTTAGCAGTTGAAATATAAACAAGTCCAAGATTTCCGCTGTCATCTTGAGGTTGTAACACAACACTACAGTCATCTCTAGGGAGGGAACTTTTGAAAAACAGTGATGGAGTAATAGGTCTTTTAATACAATTATTCAAATCAATACCAGGAGACAACTTGCCAGAATCATAACCTTCATCTGGACTCTCTCCAGTTGCTAATAATTCATTAAAAATAAAATTCTCATTTTCTTTCACATTGAGACTTAAGGTTTCTTTACTACATTTTGCAAGTTCAATACCATCATCTTCAATAGTACTGACTGAATTGATAAAGGATAAAATATCTAAGTCTGCAATTTCATTGGAATTTTTCTTCGATAAGGTCTGTTGCAATGAAAAACAGTTGTTGTCAGCTTCATGCAGTAATTTGCCACCATCACAATCTTCATCTGATCTTTCGTCAGTTTCCAACAACTCACTGAAAACACAATTTTCAATTTCTTTGACTTTCGAACTAAGGTTTTCTTTACTACGATTTGTAAGTTTCAGGGAGCCTTCTTCAGTATCATCGACCGAACTGATAAATGATAAAATATCAAAGTCATCAGCTTGTTCAGAATTATTTTCCACTGATAATACATGTGATGAAATACAATTGCTGTTGCTTTCAGTATCACTTCTCAAGTAAGATTCTGCTAATGCACTTAAAGAAATTCCGAAATCTTCATCAAGTGAAATCAACTGGTTTACTTCATTCTTAGAGTGATCAAACACCACAGAACAACAATTTTTCATATCCACCTTATCTGGCATATTTTTGGATTCTTGAAAGGAATCTAACTGATTCTCCCGAAAATGATGTTGAGCTAAATTTGCCAATGACAAAGAACTTACCTGGTCACATGACTTTTGTTGACTGTTGCCAATACTGACCTCATTACGAAAACCATCTACGTTCTCACATTTAACCTCAGTTTCTTCAAGAAAATCAACCAAATTCGATTTAATACTATTGTTAAAGGACTTAATGCATGTCTTCTGCTCGTCAATTATTAAAGTTGACAGCAAGTCATCAATGTCAGACTCGGTGGCGACCAAATTTTCTTTACCACTCAAAGTGTTCAATTTATTTACCTCACAAATATTAAAATTCACAGTAGGAGGCATTTCTATAATTTTAGTTTTCAAATCTGTATTCGAGTAGTATTTACAGACATCCGATGAAAGGTGGGACAAACTAGGAGGAATAGTTAGCTTATCTACCTTGCAATCAGCAGTTCGTCTACTATCCTCATCAGATAACGAATTTTCGGGTTCCCGCGTAGTTTCACTGATCAACAAATCAAGTATGTCAACATCACTATTGCACGACGATTCATCAGAACTTTCAAGGTTGAACGTATTTTCAGATGACTCACTCGCTCTTACTACCTTCGAAATATTTTGGAGGGCTATAGCTTTGATTGCAGCCATTTCGAGAATTTATTTGATTGATAATATTCAAGGAGGTTCGCTTAAAATTGTTATTTTTGAACTTACATTACGAAAATAAACAAACAATCTTACATTTCTTTTCCTGAAAAGTCGCGCGATGTCACTTGTCATGGCGGATAGGAAAACAATAATAAGAAAATTGTTGCCATAGTTATTTTCCAAATACTGGCAACGGGCTTTTTCTTCCGCTTCTGATGTAGGTAGTGCAGGCAGCTCCCTTTGATTGGTTTTCACAGCCACGTGATGCAAGTGATGGTTTGCTCTTCCTAAGAAACTTTCACCCGCGATATGTTTTTGTTTATGCTTTTGCTTTATGTTCCGAAAATGTTTTTCCTTTTGCACAGCACGGAATGGGTATTAAATAGGTCAAGTGCCATGAGCAGATTAGTGGCTTTTTTGTGTATGCAAGTTAAAATTTATTACTTTGGATTAGTTTTATTTGTCACCAGTATCTCCGCTCTTGCCTTTTTCTGTTATGTTCGTGTAAAATTTTTGTAGTGAGTGTAGTGAAGGGTTGGTACGTTTTTGTCGAAGGTGGAAAAAACGTGGCAAAAATAATTAACTTCATTTCCGAGAATGTTACTAACTTTTTACGAATTTTTGCTTGAAAGTTTTTTTTTTTTTTTACTTTGGAAATTCAATTCATCATTGAACTAAAAGGCTTTCAGAGTAAATATCAGAATTGTCGAATAAAGGGGTCAGAAAACAACAATAAGAGAACTCATAGGCTTTGGTTTAAAAGCTTTAACTCTGGATATCTTACCAGGACTGCTTTGCAATCAAAACAACAAAAATTTATGGAGAAATGAACTATATTTAGTATGTACTAAACAGGGTTGGGTTTTTGACATGACGTGTCGAAAACTGTCAAAAACCTGTCGAAAACTGCCCTCATCGTGAAATATATGGATTAATGATATGTTTGAAACACACATGATTTCCTGATGCTGAAAAACTATTTAACTATAATTTTTCATCCTTTTAAAATTAATTAAAAATTAAATTGATAAGTGTAATTTAAATAAGTTTATAGATTTTCCTAAAATTAATTTGTTATGCGGTAAAAAAAGTTACTAATATTAAATCTGCAACAGGGCCGCGCCAAGCCTGATCGGCGCCCTCGTGCAAAGGTCTTCTGAGCGCCTTATGCAGTAACGTTCGATAGTTAACACCAGCAATGATATTTTGTAGACAAAATATAAATTAGAAAAAAAAGTTTCGCGGATAATGTCCCTCCCCCCACCCCTAAAAAGTACTTCCAAATGTCGAAAAACTCCTTCACACATAACATTATATTTCCATTCTTTTCAAATGATTATTCTCAATTTTTGTTCTATTTTTTAAGCAGTAGGTTTTTTTTAAATATCCCGAAACATTTATTTCGTAATAAGCGTTAGAATATAAAGAATATTATATTTTAGAAGCTCAAAACTAAAACAGTAAGTTTTTCAATAGTTAAATTAAAAAAAAGTACATGACTGAAATTTCTTTTGTGTCCGTTCAAATCGTTCATGTAACGCAATCAACGAGTAAATGGTCCAACAAACAGTTTTACCGTAATCTCCAAGATCGCTTGCCTGATTATATTTTTCTTACAGTCTAATTTCGACGTGGATTTATTAATTTTTTTTATAAGGAAAGCATACAATGGGTGTGTGAAACTAGATTTGTGTATTCTCTTAGTATAGAAAAAGTTCCAAATTAAAAAAATATACAGATATTTGTCTAGCTATTTTTATTTCTTTT
>JAXGGA010012302.1:0-39222 GCA_038373865.1 Uloborus plumipes | reverse complement strand
ACTGTTTAATTTTTTTTTACAGCGTAATACTGGCAGCCGAGGTTCCCATTTAAAACTGTAAAATGCACGGTAATAAACTGTAAAATTAGCGATTTTACATTTTAGTACTGTAAAATTAGAAAATTTACAGTGGTTTAAGGGAGGGGTCACGATCCCTCCCTTAAACCACAAAATATAGCCCCAAAATGCATTTTTGAGACTTATAGCTCAAAAAAAAAAAAAAAAAACGCTAAAACCCTGTTTTAGCACAAAAATTGCAGTGTGATCCCCCCCTTTCCGAAAATGACCCCCTCCTGAACCAGGAGCTGGATCCGCCCTTGCAGAGACCTAGGGTCTTTTACCAAAAATTAAATCTTCAAACCACGCTTTTTGCCGGCCACCTTGTCTAGTGGTCAGAGAAATTCTACTCGAATGGAGTGGTCACGGGTTCAAGTCCCGGCTCGATCCTTTGTGTAAGTGTGATATTGTGCTGTGAATGGTTGCCTATGGCATATGTGTACTGTGGAAGTCGGTCTTCACACCAAATTACGGTACAGTTGGAAAAGTGAATCCGCGCAGTCCAAATTGCCAGCCTGATTGGCACAAGACAACAACCACCAGTTTTTTTTTTTTGCTTAAAATGTACACAAGTTTCCTCGAAACAGGAGTAGAAAAGTTCACAATTTGAATTTATTATTTATCATATTTATTTCTAATACTATCACCACGCTTTAGGGCTATTACTAAATTTATACTCAAACTCTTCATATCAAAAAGGAACTTCAAATGTTCTCTGAAATTTAATTTCTTTTACAGGTTACATCCTGGAATGGACGGGAAGTTATTTGACGTGCCAGATGATTCTTGGCTTGGCTCAATGCGCTGGAGCAATTGTCTGGTTAACGGAACGTTGGATTGAGCGCTATTTACAACGCAAACACAAACTTGAAAGTCTCAATTTTTCAGCAGAAAGAGAAAACCTTTTTTGAGGTTCTTTAAACCAAAGAAGTAGTTATTTATGAATCGCAAGAAGGAAACGAAACAAATGGAGACACTTTTCGAAAAAATATACTGTCCTGTGTGAAATAAAAGGTATTTGTAGACAAGAGTTGAAAAAAAGAGACTATCCTCCTATGTTTGATGGGTTTGGTTATGTTGCTTCGATTTCAGTTCCACACACTGATTTTTCTTAAAAACAGAAGAGCAGTTTTCTGTTCCATGTGCATTTGTTCACCGCAACGATAGAAAAAGCTGCACATAAGGCAGTTATGAGAAACCCATTTGTGTTATCTTTTGCATAACATACAGGGTGTCCACTCCAATCGTGGACCAATAGCTAATTTCTAAACCGTTAGAGATAAGCATATAGTTTATTTAGGAAAAAATCTCCAAATTTTGAAAGGAATTTTGGGTCTATTCAATGTTTTTGAAAAAATCAAATTTTGAAAGAGTTACGAAATTTAAATTTTTATACAGCCCCCCAGTCCTATCAATCATATTTAGTAAAACATTCTTGACACTGTAACGTATAAAACTAAAAAAAAATCACTCTTCTACCACAAAAATTGACCGAGTTATGACGTTTTGAAAAATCGAGATTTTGAAGGATTTCGCATACGGTCCCTTAAGCGATCTCTCGATGACGTCATGAAACAATGCAAAATCTTGATTTTTCAAAACGTCATAACTCGGTCAATTTTTGTGGTAGAAGAGTGATTTTTTTTTTAGTTTTAAACGTTACAGTGTCAAGAATGTTTTACTAAATATGATTGATAGGACTGGGGGGCTGTATAAAAATTTAAATTTCGTAACTCTTTCAAAATTTGATTTTTTCAAAAACATTGAATAGACCCAAAATTCCTTTCAAAATTTTGAGATTTTTTCCTAAATAAACTATATGCTTATCTCTAACGGTTTAGAAATTAGCTATTGGTCCACGATTGGAGTGGACACCCTGTATAAAACTGAATTAACATATTATTCATTATAAAGTAACTACATTTTATTTTATGTTAACAGAATGATTTTTTTTTTTTGTCGTTTGTCTTTTTATTGAAATTTGAATGTTGTCTTTTATTCATACATACATATTCATACATATAAGGGTTCCCTAACAAAAAAAAATCAGCTAAAAAGCTTTAAAAATCGGCAGAAAATTTAAGCACGTTTGGAAAATGCTCCAAAAATCCTGCAGAATATTCAGAGTAGGGTCAGGTGGGGTAAAATGGGTCAAAAAAGAGAAATTTTAGAATCAGGCTTTGACAGCAAAAAATATATTGATTCAACTAGTGAATAAACTGCTCAGGATATGCAAATGACTCTTTCTCAAGACATTTAAATTGAAATATCTCAGAAAAAACAAAATTCTGATACTGATAAATAAGTTTGAAAATGACTCATTTTGCCCCATAGCGAGGGGTAAAATGGGTCTCTAGTGGGGTAAAATGAGTCATGGTTTAAAAGATTTGATTTCACGATTTATTGAATAGTAGTTCGATAGTTTTGTTCATTAATGAGAAAAAAATTAGTATATAAACATTTCTAGAAAGCAATATTGTCCTCTTGATTCATCTCAGGGACAAGAATGTCTAGCACTGTTTACGATGCATCATCCTTCCAAACATCATCACTCTCCGGAAACAAAAACTTTCACTGTATTTTTAAGTTTCATTGCACGTTATTCTACATTGTGGGGAAGAATGATGGCATGAAAATATACTTTTTTGACATTTTCCTCCAAAGACTTAACTTGTTCCCACTTTCCAACTTTTAAAGGTTGCTATCAATGCACTTCGATTCAGTTATGAATTTATTTTAAAGAAAAGGTTTATTTATTATTTATTTAGTTTTGCTTCTGTGTGTCAGTTTAATTGATTTTTTATCTCTTTATGCTTTTTCAGATTGTAATCTTTTCAATATTGTCAAGCTTGTTAAAATTTCACAATATTCTTTCTGCATGTGTGTAGTTTTCTCTTTTGATAACTTTTAATGTTTCTTCTTTACTTTTGGTTACTGGTTTCGGTGAGAGTGTTCTTATAATAGAAGTTTTAATATGCATAAAAATAAAACACATGGTTGACTCGCTTGTTCTAATATCGAAGAAACAGTCTCACTTGTTGTTGAGATCTTAGACGTTGATTCCGTTCCTTTAACTACATTATTTGAATTCAGCTCAGTAGAATGTTTTTCTATAACTTGGTTGCTCAGGTATCTTTCTTTGGGGAAAATAAGATAGAATTCGGAAGTAATTGGTGGAAAGCTGGAAATTTTTTTAATCTATTCCTTATGGGTCTGTAATGAATATCCTAAGTTTTCCCCCTCCTACTAAGTGAGCTTTCGCCACAGCGTTCAAAATAGTTCAAAAAAACACCTGTTTCTTCATTAATTCCACAATATATCAAAAAGTACTCGTAAAATAGCCATACATGATCCAGAAAAAATTGTAGAACATGAAATTTTGAACAAAATGAATACCTACAACATATAGGGGAGAGTGGTAATGAATGGGCCATGGTGATGAATGTGCCACTAACAAAATATGAAAAAGTATTTGCATGAACTTTTATTTGATGCCACCAATAGATGTAGCTATTTGTTCTACTAAACTCATCCAATTTTCATTCGTTTGCGCTGAGTCATTTTTAAACTAGAGTGGCATGGTCAAGAATCTGACTGAAAAGTAAGTTTTTCCCCTTTTAGTAAAACATTTCCTAGCTAAAATGTACCAAGTTTCACTGCATACATATGTATAAGCTAGTCTTTCCATATCTATATACTAATCTTAAGATGCATCTTGATGTTATCTAAATTCAATGTACTCGAAAAACCTAAATGTATTCCAAAAGTATAGGTGGGGCTGAATGGGCCACTATGTCATGGTAATGAATGGGCCACCTAAATATTGTTTTTCTTCCTTTTCTTTGGATTTTCGCATTAATATGCAACACAACTGACTGTCATAAATAGATTAAGATTACTGTCGTCAAAATAGGTTTGTAGTAACTTCTAAATATAATTTGCAGATCTATATTATATTCCTATAGTACAATAGACCTCTGGTCGCAGTGCGTGGCTTGAAAAAGCCCCCCCTCTCTCCTTCATATTATATTCCTCACAGTACAATTTCATTTTCTTTCTTGGTAACTTAAGTTAGATATTTCTTATTCCCGATGTCTAGTAAATTTTTTTAAAAAATTTGAATTTTGACAAGTTTGAAAATGAAGATGAAGTTTTTGAAAGTGATTTTTTATATAATTTTTGAAATATATAAATTTTGTTAAATCATAGTGTGTATTATCTGTTATTTTTTTAAATACATATTTGATGTTATTTATGTCTTACAATCTCGTTATTTAGTCATTTTTCTGCTACAATTGGTATGCATCAGTTCAATTTTAATTGCATCAGTTTTGATGTTTATATAATTTTTAATCAGTATGATTTTGTATCATCATGTCAAGTGCCACATTTATTTTGTCATATTCAGCAAATAAAAGATTAAATCCACATGTTTTCATTGAATTCATTTAGTGTCCCATTCATTACCTTCGATGGCGCATTCAACCCCATAGGTGGGGTTGAATGGGCCAAATTTCAAAATTTTTATTTTCTGTTATAATTCATTATAGACAGGTGCTAATCCAATTTTTATGACTTTTTTAGATAGCCAGATAAGTAAAGTAACTAAAACACCAATTTAGAGTTAAAACAAAGTGTAAGAAAAAATTACAAAAATTCAAAACCAAAAAGTGGCCCATTCATTACCACTCTCCCCTACTTTTGTTAAATTTTACGCTTACAGCTTAATTTCAAAATTCGACATAAAAATCGCCAATCACGCGTTTCAACCCTTTCCCGCTCCCACAGTACCTTTTCCACTCCCAATGTTTCTACCCGAACCCACCGGGAATAGAAGACCGTAGTGCTAAAAACGTAGTGGTGTTTTTCGCCCTGTGGCCTGTGGAACTAGCTACACAGCTATATGATCACCAAGTTGACATACTACATGCTACTGAAAACAATTTATCACAATTCATCATAATGTAACTGAAAAATCCCAATCTTTATACAGAACTTAATTTATTTTTTAAAGAAAAACGCAAAAATTCTTAACTTTATTTTGCAAGAATTATTATCTGGAGAAAATGATTGACTTTGAGTGACTCAATTTGAATTAGAAAATTATGTTCAAAATTTTTAAAAAATATGGTTTGCATTTCTTGAAAGTAAATCACTTTTTTTTAATTTCAACAATTTATACAATACTTAATGTATAATATTGTTACAAATCTCGTAAGTAGTTGCTGTTTTTCCTGCCTTGCACCATTTTTAACGAGGAATCGCTTAGTGTCACTAGTTTTGGTTTTATCAGGCGACATGTTGCAAAAGTATCTGAAGATATCACTTTTACCATTTGTATACCGACCCTGTAACATTTTGTAGTTTTTGCACCTCCCCTAATTTAATAAGCATGAAGACATTTTCGCTTTGCGTTGTAATATTGTGGGTTTTTCTTTTTATCACTAGAATTTTCTTGAATGGATTATTTAAGTTTGTGAATGAATAGAACACTCCGGATTTTGCTAGAATGTTGTAGAAAAATCCTTCAGAGTATAAATAGCTGTCCAACTGCTTTGAACACAGTTAGTTGTGCAATGTATTCCCTTGGTATGGCTATAAGATGTTTTGTTTGTACGCATTCGCAACAATGCGTGACTCTCACTACTGATATTTCAAATTTGGACTTGTAATTAAATTAGTCATGTTACGAATAAAGCATTAGTTTTATAAGCAACTAGCAGAACCCGGCAGACGTTGTTCTGCCTAGATGTATATTTAGTCTCCACATGGTGTTTTGGATGTAAAAATCTATAAAGCGCTGTTGAAAATAGGCACGAAAGATTTAAAAAATTCTAAATCAAGCAAAATTGAAATTACGCATTGAACAATCTACAAATAGGCCACCAATTATTACTACTATTAAAATCTGTCCGCGTCTGCCTGTCTGTCTATCTGTCTGTCTGTCTGTCTGTCTGTCCGTCTGAAGCTTGAACTCCTCAAAAACCGCTGAGCGTAAAGAATCAAACCTAATACCATTCGATTCGAAATTTTCTAAGGAAGACAATAAGACCAACCGCGTAATTGTACGACAATAATTAGCTGAGATATTAATTAAAACGTTAATTAAATTCTTTGCACTTTTAAAATTCCAAGACATTTATTTCTTTCCGTTGCCATTTTAAATTAAAGCGTTAATTAAATTATTGAACTATTTAAAATTCCAAGACTTTTATTTCTTTCCGTACCTATTTTAAATTAAAGCGTTAATTAAATGGTTGAACTATTTAAAATTCCAAGATTTTGTTTCTTACCGTTGCCATTTTGAATTAAAACGTTAATTAAATTATTGAACTATTTAAAATTCCAAAACTTTTATTTCTTTCCGTAGCCATTTTAAATTAAAGCGTTAATTAAATGATTGAACTATTTAAAATTCCAAGACTTTTATCTCTTACCGTTGCCATTTTGAATTAAAACGTTAATTAAATTATTGAACTATTTAAAATTATAAGACTTTTATTTCTTTCCGTAACCATTTTAAATTAAAGCGTTAATTAAATGGTTGAACCATTTAAAATTCCAAGACTTTTATTTCTAACCGTTGCCATTTTGAATTAAAAGGTTAATTAAATTATTGAACTATTTAAAATTCCAAAACCTTTATTTCTTTCCTTAGCCATTTTAAATTAAAGCGTTAATTAAATGGTTGAACTATTTAAAATTCCAAGACTTTTAATTCTTACCATTGCCATTTTGAATTAAAACGTTAATTAAATTATTGAACTATTTAAAATTCAAATATATTTTTTTCTTGCCGTTGCCATTTTGACTTAAAACGTTAATTAAATTATTGAACTATTTAAAATTCTAAGACATTATTTCTTACCGTTGCCATTTTGAATAAAAACGTTAATTAAATTATTGAACTGTTTAAAAAGATTCCAAGACATTTATCTCTTACGGTTGCCACTTTGAATAAAAACGTTAATTAAATTATTGAACTATTTAAAATTCCAAGACATTTATTTCTTACCGTTGCCATTTTAAATTAAAACGTTAATTAAATTATTGAACTATTTAAAATTCCAAGATATTTATTTCTTTCCGTTGCGGTTTTAAATTAAAACGTTAATTAAATTGAACTTTTTAAAATGAAAGAGTTATTTTTTTCCATTGTCATTTTGAATACGTGTTATAACAAAGTTCTAACAATTATTTTTATTCGAATTATTAATGACATATTTTTTCTCTGGTACCATTTTGAAAATGTGTTTTTAAATAAAATTGCAATTGCTGTTTTTAGAAGGGACTTTTTTTGGCTGCGATCCAAACATTAAAACAACTTTTTCGTTTAAAATTTTGCAATTAATTTCACAGGAAGAAAGCGGTTTGGAAATTATTGTTTTTGGTAAGGAATTTTATATGTTATTTAGGGAGAGTGCTAAGTACGCGCTACTTGACATCGTCTTTCTTTTTGAGGAAGCATGTGCAAATAATTCGATTGATTCTTTGATGCAGGAAAGCTTTTTAGCGAGTCGCTTTAGCGGGGAGTAGTTTGTTTAACTTTTCCTTGGTGTTATAAAGGCGAGCCGCCTTGGCGACGAGTAGTTTATTGAAACTTTCCTCGCTACTGTAAAGGCGAGCCGCCTTGACAGCGAGTTAACTATTTAAACTTTTCTCATTACTTTAAAAGCGAGCCGCCTTGGTGGCGAGTAGTTTGTTGAAACTTTCTTCGCTACTTTAAAGGCGAGCCGCCTTGGCGGCGAGTAATTTTCTCAAACTGCCTTCACTACATTACAGCTCGTGCAACGCCGGGCCACGTAGCTAGTTTTTATAAAAATTAAAAAATACTGAACAATGAAAATCTTTACACATAATTTGATTTTAGATAGGAATTTTATTTACACATCAAGACGAAGAAGCTTTCCACAAATCGTGAAAAGAGATCTTCGTTTTGAAAATAAAATGTAGAGACACATAAAATGTATAATGTGACTGGACCTTTAATAGCTCTTTTAAATTAATTAAAAAGGAGAGAGAGAGAGAGCAGTGAATAGTAATAAAATAAAATTGACATATTTACGATAGAATGTGACTGGACCACAAATAGCTACTTTCAAGTTATAAAAAAAGCACAGTGAACAAAAATAAAGAGAAATGTACAAATTTACAATTACGTTGCAAAAATGCACTGGATAATTCAAAAGGTAGACCATCAATCACTCTTTTAAATTCAAAAAAAAAAAAAGCACGGTGTACAATAACAATGAGAAATTTACACATTTACAAAAATGTTCTCAAAATTCACTGAACATTCCAAAAAAGTAGACCATCAATTGCTCCTTCAAAAAAAGAAAAAAAAAAAAAAAAACACGGTGAACAGTAATAAAGAGAAATATACATATTTACAAAAGTAGACCAACAATTGTTTCTTTAAATTCAAAAAAAAAAAAGCACGCTGAACAACAATAAAGAAAAATTTACGTATGTATAATTACGTTGTAAAAATGCACTGATCAATCCAAAAAAGTAGACCATCAAATGATCCTTTTATTTCAAAAAAAAAAAGCACGGTGAACAATAAAAAAGAAAAATGTACATATGTACAATTACGTTGCAAAAATGCACTGATCAATCTAAAAAAGTAGACCATCAATTGCTCCCTTAAGTTCAAAAAAAAAAAAAGCAGGGTGAAAAAAAAAATTACAGATGAACAGTTACGTTGTAAAAATGCACTGATCAATTCAAGAAAGTAGACCGTCAACTGCTCCCTTAAATTAAAAAAAAAAAAAAAAAAACGGTGAACAATAATAAAGAAAAATTTACATATGAACAATCACGCTGTAAAAATGCACTAATCAATTACTTTTTGGCAATCTGAAATCAATTTGAATATTATATTTGGCGCTAAATGTACACCATTCCGTAAGACGTTAAAATAATTTCCAACATTGCGAGCAAATAGTATGGACATGAAAACGAACTATTGATTGGATGTTTGGCGAGAAAATATAGTAACATACTTTGATTGAAAACAGCAATAGGTATAAAGAACAAAATTGTGTTCGTCTGGAAAATAATGCATGACATCTAAGCCTCTACAAATCTAAAGGAGTTCCGAAATATGAAACTGAATCTCATTTGGTTTAAAAAAAAGATTAATCTGTTAATCAAATAACTTTTTTATCTTTTATACTTGAGATAGTTATTGGGAAAACTTCCATTATTGAGGACTCTTGGCGCGATTAAAAAGATCGCCAAATTTACGGTAGCAAGCAATTCCAACTATCTGCCAGAGAGTTGAGTTGATACACTAAATACTCGATTGGATTGATGAAAGCCTTCGAAAATGGAGTTTAAAATTGAAATTACAAAGACAGAACCAGGTCTAAAATTGAAATAAAAAAATAACTACCCATCGGATTTTGTTGAAACTGGTCTCTAAACCTTCCCAGTACCAAAAGGAACAAACGGTGAAAGTTTCAGCCAAATCTCCCGGGTAGTTTCTGAGATCTTAGGGAACACACACACACATATACACATTTACCAACATTCATTTATATATATATACATAGATAGATGCAATTTATTTGTGCATATAAAACATTGGCGACGAGGAAAATAATACATGCGTAATAAGTTCTTCCATTAACTGTGAAAGATGAGTTTAATTGGAAACTTAGAATTTGACCCACCAAAAGATGATTGGGCAGTTTATCATGAAATGTTGGAGCAAATGTTTATCGCCAACGGAATTACAGATGAGAAAAAGAAAGCAAGTATATTATTGTGCTCAGTTGGTGAAGTGGCTTATAAGCTGTTACAAAATTTATGTGTACCTAAGCAGCTCAAAGATTTGGAATTTGATGAACTTATTGAAAAGTTAAGTAATCATGTAGCACCGAAAAGATCGGTATTTGCTGAGCGGTATAAATTTCATCGAGCATGCCAGAGTGAAGATGAAAATATTGCTAACAGGAGTGCAAAATTGAAAGAACTGGCAAAATATTGCAAGTTTGAAGGTAATTTAGATATAGTTTTAAGAGATCGTTTTATAGTGGGTCTCCGTAGTGGTCCAATTTTAGACAGACTGTTTTGTGAATCTGAAAGTATTACTTTTCAAAAGTCAGTAGAGATCGCTACAACTATGGAAGCTGCTTGTTTCCATTCAGCTGAAGTAAGAGAAGAAAAACAAATTAGTGGGATTCATGGAGTTCAAGGAGTGAATGAAAATTTTAGGAAGTTCCGCCATCATCGTGTACCTGAATATAAATCGGGAAAATGTCGGTGCTGTGGTAAATTTAATCATAATATAAGCAGATGCCGGTTTCGTTCATATAAATGCCACAATTGCGGAATTAAAGGCCATTTAAGTAAAATGTGTGCTAAAAAAAGAAATAAGCTTAAAAATAATAAAACTACCGCACAGCATTATTTTGGCAATAATGATGCTGGCGATAATTTGGATAACAATGACATGCGATCAAGAGATAAATTTTACAATATCATTGCACCCGCTGGTTGTCTTGGCAAGAATGATGTTGGCGATAATTTTAACAACAATGATGTGCAATCGTTTAATGACTTAAAAATGTTAGTGAAGAACAATTTATGGAAAATTTTAAAAGCAAAACTTTCCTTAAATGTTTAATTTAAAGGGAACAAGCTCCAACCCACCTTTCAGGGAAACAGTTTTAATTGAGAATGTACCTATGACAATGGAAATTGACACAGGAGCTGGAATCTCAGCAATCCCTATGTATAATAAACTATTATCTCATGTACCTTTGACCAAAACAGCACATAGATTTAGAAACTATGTAGGTGATCCTATTACACCTTCGAGTATAGCCAAAGTTAATGTTAAGTACTATACCGAAAATCATGATTTAATTTTATGTTTTTCCAAACGGAGGTACTCCTTTAATGGGGAGAGACTGGATAGTTACGTTAAAAATACTGTTCCCAGCATTTAATTGTATCAATTTAAATTACTCTTTTAAGGATTTAATAGAGAAATATGCAAGCGTTTTTTATGGGAGTCTCGGTACCTTTACCAAAGGTTGTTTTAAACTGAACATAAAAAAGCAAGCAAAACCAACTTTTTATAAACCCAGAGCAGTGCCTTTTGCCTTCAGAAGAAAATTTGAAGCTGAATTAGATAGACTGGTTGAGTTAGGAGTTTTGTCTCCTGTTGAATTTAGTGAATGGGGAAACCCTAGTGTACCGATAATTAAGTCAGATAACTCTATAAGAATTTGTGGAGACTACAAAGTAACGTTAAATCCAGTTTTAGAAATTGGCAGATACCCTTTGCCCCGTATTGAAGAACTGTTTAATAAACTGCAAGGAGGTGAAGAATTTACTAAGCTTGCTTTGTCGCAAGCCTATCAGCAAGTTCTTCTAGATGATGAGTCTAAAAAATTAGTAACAATAAGTACTCACAAAGGTTATTTAGGTATCACAGAGTACCTTACGGAGTTTCTTCCGCACCATCAATGTTCCAAAGATTAATGGATCAATTATTACAAAGTTTAGATGGCGTAGGATGCTTCTTAGATGATATTATCATTACGGGAAAAACAAATACTGAACATTTGACAAGGTTAGAAAAAGTTTTAAGCAGGCTATCAGAAAGTGGACTCAAAGTCAATAAATCAAAGTGTATGTTCTTTCAAAAGTCTGTGGAATACTTGGGTTATAAGATAAGCAGTGAAGGTCTAAATGTTTTAACAAGTAAAGTTGAAGCTATTCAGAATGCCCCGAGACCACAGAATACAGGTCAATTAAAAGCTTTCATTGGAATGATCATGGAGCATTTATTCCCAATCTTGCAAATATTCTACATCCATTGTATAAATTACTGCACAAAAATGCTCATTGGAATTGGGATAAGTACTGTGAACAAGCGTTTCAGGAAGTTAAAGTTTGTGTTCTGCAAGAGTTTTAGCTCATTATGATCCTTCGCTCCCTGTTAGACTTGCTTGTGACGCCTCTGCTTATGGTTTCGGAACTGTAATTTCTCATATGTTTCCAAATGAATAAGACAAACCCATTGCTTATGCTTCAAGAACACTCTCCAAGAGTGAGGTAAGCTATTCGCAAATTGATAAAGAGGCATTAGCCATAATGTTTAGAGTAACTAAATTTTCACAATACCTGATTGCAAGACATTTATTTTAGTTACAGATCATAAACCGTTAGTTTCAGTATTTGGTCCTAACTGCGAAGCCCGCCAAGAAAGAAAGACGGCTCCCAAAGTTTTCCAGATTTCCTCAAGAAGTGGCGGCTGCAACGGACTCTTCATTTACGACATGTGAATGGGTTTCCCTGCGAAATGATTGTGGACACAGGAGCCAAAGTTACCATCATTAGGACTGATGTGGCTCGTCAATTTGGACTCAAGATCTTATGGACGCCGCCCTGCGTTACTCTCCAAACTGTGACAGGTGACAAAATCGAGATTGAAGGAAAAGTGAACTTAGAAATAATGTTCGGGAGCGCCATTTACCATCACACGGCATTCGTCGCTGACATTACAGATCCCTTTATTCTCGGACTGGACTTTTTGAGAAAATTTGATTTTTCTATCGACTTTAAAAATAATGAGATGCACTCCATGAGGGAAGACATAGCAATTTTCAATGCTGAAAATAACTTAAAATCCGCTCATCAAATAATAGCCCAAACAGATTTATTGATTCCTTCTAGATCAGAAGTACTAATACCTGGTTCCATCAAGGAAAACAATAGCTTTAAATTCGGCCTCATTGAATATCCTAACCAGAATAATAGCCCAAAAGGAGTACTAGTAGCATCTACGCTTGTGAACCTTTCAAGGAATGCAGCTACTGTGAGAGTCGCCAATGTAAGTGAAAGATCGAATAATATTAAGAAAGGAGAAATGTTGGCAACTTTTACTCCAGTAGTTGCAGTAAATTAAATGTAAATTATTACAATACTTGTCGTTTGAAACTGATGGTTCACATTTTACATTAAATTCATTTTCTATTTACAAATACAAATACAAATACAAATGTGGCGACCAGCAGCAGGCTCAGGGCCCAACTTGGCTGGTCCTAGTCAAATTAAAGACCCCAATGAAGATCAATGGCCCTCTTAAAGCCATCTACTCCATTGCTCTTTACCGCCTCTTCCGGTAAGCTGTTCCAAGTTCCCACTACCCTGCTAAAATAGTAATTTTTTCGAATTTCCAGGTTCGCCTGAGGTTTAAACAGCTTAAAACAATGACCCCTTGTCCTGCTTTCCTTGCAAAAATCCAACCCTGCAACATCATTCATTTTAATAAATTTAAATAACTGAATCATGTCCCCTCTGGTTCTCCGTTGCTCAAGACTATACATATTAAGCATTCTAAGTCTGGAATCATAGTCTAAATTAGAAAATCCATTTACTAACCTTGTAGCCCTTCTTTGTACCCTTTCCAATAAATTAATGTCTTTCTTCAGATAAGGAGACCAAAACTGAACAGCATACTCCAAATGAGGTCTTACCAAACTTCTATATAGAGGCAGAAGAACCTTCTTAGATTTGTTTGAAATAGATCTATTAATAAACCCAAGCATCCTATTGGCTTTGTTACTAGCTATGCTGCACTGTTGACTGGACTTGAAATCCTGATTTATTAAGACACCTAGATCCATAACATTATCTGCCCTACTAATAACTGAACCCTGTAAATAATAGCTTGTATGCTTATTTCCATGACCGAAATGCAGCACTTGACATTTCCCAACATTAACTGCCATACCCCACTTGTCTGCCCATTTAGTAATATGATCCAAATCCTGTTGCAGCTGATTTATTAGTTCGTCATTTTCTACAACCCCCATAAGTTTGACATCATCGGCAAAACAATTCATGTTTCCAGAAACATTTTCATGAATGTCATTCATAAAAATAATAAACAAAAGGGGACCTAAAACTGATCCTTGGGGAACCCCACTTAAAACTTCACTCCATTTAGAATAGTTACCCCTAACAACTACTCTTTGTTTCCTTCCTGTCAGCCAATTCCTAACCCAAACTAGAATTTTACCTCCTACCCCTATACCAGCTAATTTGCTGAGTAGTGCTACATGCGGTACCTTATCGAAAGCTTTTTGAAAATCTATGTAAACAACATCTACGCATTTTTTGCTATCTAAAGCCAAGGTAACCTTGTCGTAGAAATGTAATAAATTAGTAGCACACGATTTACCTTTTCTGAAACCATACTGCAAACTACTCAACAGCCCATTATTTTCTAAGAAATTCATAATCTTAATTTTGATCAATGTTTCAAAAATTTTACATACCACTGAAGTCAGACTCACAGGCCTATAATTTCCTGCATTACCTCTAGACCCTTTCTTGAAGAGTGGTGTAATGTTAGCTAGTTTCCAGTCCTCTGGCACTATCCCTGAGTTATACGAAGCATTGAATATATTAACTATAGCGTCAACTAATTCCTCTGCACATTCTACTAGAATTTTTGGATAAATATTATCTGGTCCCGGAGCTTTTGTGGTTTTAATTTTTTTCAAATAAAGTAAAACGTCCTCCCTGGAAAATACAAAGTCCTCAAGCTGTGTAGTAGCTTGTGTCTTGCTTGTGTCAACTGTTGAGATACAGTTATCGTTAAAAACACTGGAAAAAAAGTCATTTAGAACATTTGCTATATCACCATCATTCTGAATTAAATTTCCATGCTCATCTACTAGTGGCCCAATTTGACTATTTCGAACTTTCCCAGAATTTGCGTATGCAAAAAACTCCTTTGGATTCCTGTCAATATTATCTGCCAGCTTTTGTTCCAATTCTCTTTTCTGAAACCGTACCAAATACTTAAAACTACGCCTAGCCTCACAATACTGTAGCCTGTCTGCGCTGTGACCAGTTTCTTTTAATCGACGAAAAGCAGCTTGCTTACTATTTAGAGCATCCTTAGTTTCCCTAGTGAACCACATGGGCCAAATTTTTGTGTTTACCCCTTTTCTCCTAAAAGGAACAAAATCTCCAACTGTTTTTGCTAGTTTTTCCTTAAACTCTGTCCACTGCAAATTTACATCGCTATTGTCCAAACCTGATGAAAAAACCGCTTTCAAACTCTGCCTGAGTGCGACAAAATCAGTATTTCTGAAATTAGGTACAAACCTAAAATTTTTGTCTTTGTGCATATCAAACTTAAACTTTGACTTTGACTTAAACTTTGACTTAACTTTGACTACTAATGGCATGAAGTAATAACAATTTCTGTTTATTTTGAATGAACTTATTTTATAATGCACGTTTGATCTACTTTTGGGTTGATAAAATGAAAATGTTAATTGAAAGCAAATAATTAATCATTTAAGATGCGTAATAAAATGCCAGTTTTTCAAATAGGTATATATAGGAAGTTAATTGTAATTAAATCAAAGATTAATCTCCAAAAATATTAAAATCCACGTTTATCTTTATATATATATAGGCTTATTGACTTAAATTTTCAACGAATTTTGTTATACAAGTCGCTAGTATATGAGTGATTCCATACCAACTCACCGAATGGGGGTCGCACGACCGGCTCGGATTTTCTTTTAATTTGGCACACATGTTGATCATATAGAGGCATGGAAAAGTCCAAATTGTTAGGTTCCTGCTCCACTTATTTTCTGAGATACATGCCCTCAAAGTTTGTCTGCCACGTCAAAATACTAAAAAAGTGATGTTAATTAATCATTTTTTATAAAAAATCGTACTCATGCAAAATAAAAGTGTTAGATATCTATGGAAACTAGTTACTCTAGGCATTCCGAAAAAAACTACTAGAACGTTCATAATGAAAATTGCCAAGGTACAGGACTCTTTGAAGTTGTCACCACAAAAACTTGATTTTGCAGATTTTGCTAAAATTGAGGCATTTATTACAAAAAAAAGGCAAACAAAACCAAAGGTTTTCTCACTTTCTGGTAGTGTACACTGTACAGGTCCTCCCTGTAAATTGCTACGTAATAAATTTTTTGGGTTTCTCACTCCTTCTTGGAAATATTTTAGCTTAAAGATAAGCCATAAGGCAAAAAATGCGTTTTTGGCCATCTTGGCAGCCATTTTTCTCATAAAGGAGGAGCAGTAGAAACTTTAATTTTTTTTTTAAAACAAGCCACTGATATGTTAGCTATTCACAGGAAAAGAGTTTATTTTTGGTTATTTCTCCCATTAAGAGATATCCCGCTGACAGTATATGCATGTTTTACGCAACGACCATATGCTTTTGTTCCCCCTCTGATGGACTTAAAATTAATTAAACCAAAAAATAATGATATATTTATTAATAGCTGTATTATCTACCTAATATGTCATGAAGTTTAATTTATTAAATCATTGAACAATAAATTAAATAATTGATGAAAACAAGAAATAGTATTTCTCTGATACCTGAGCATTATGCATTCATAATTATAAAGCACTAAATACTTTCTTGAGAAATTAATTAACATAAAGGAGCTCTAAATATTTATATTATAAGCAATACCCAATCTTGTGATTGGGATACTCCTGTTTTTAATTGAAGAATTTTTTGAATATCACATGAATGTCAGGAAAATAAATGAGATCTTTTCGTTTGATGTAGGATATTTTATGACAAATTTCATTTGATGGGCTACTAACTGAGCATGGTGATACAGAGCTATTAATTTCAGCATCGAATTCCATTTTAACTTATTAACAGTAAATATTTACAAAATAATTAAATAAATAATTTAATTTAAAGCCATGCTTGAAGAATTAAAATGAGTGCAACTAATTTATTCCCATACTGATCTTTACAAAACTGACATGTGTTGAGCACTGATAAGAACTGACAAGAATAAGTTTACTCACTAAAATACTAGTTTACAGATACTATAAAGCGTACATTCTATTTTCTACAAAATAATACTGCAACAAAGAACAAGGGTATAAAGGGGTAGGTACTAAAGAATTTCTTGAAAAATCAATTAAAATAAAGGAGCTTCGAATATTTATCTCATTAAGCAATACCCAATCTTGTGATTGGATGTTCCTGATTGATGGCTATAAACAGGAGGATACCCTTGTTCTTTGTTTCAGTATTATTTTGAAGAAAATAGAATGTATGCTTTATAGTATCTGTGAACTAATATTTTAGTGAGTAAACTTTTTTTTTGTCAGTTCTTATCAGTGCTCAACGCATGCCAATTTTGTAAAGATCAGTATGGGAATAAATTAGTTGCACTCATTTTAATTCTTCAAAGCATGGCTTTATATTAAATTATTTATTTAATTATTTTGTAAATATTTAAGTGTTAATAATTTAAAATGGAATTCGATTCTGAAATTAATAGCTCTTTATCACCATGTTCAGGAAATTTGTCATAAAATATCCTACATCAAACGAAAAGACCTCATTTATTTTCCTGATATTCATGTGATATTCAAGAAATTCTTCAACTAAAAACAGGAGTATCCCAATCACAAGATTGGGTATTGCTTATAATATAAATATTTAGAGCTCCTTTATGTTAATTAATTTCTCAAGAAAGTATTTAGTGCTTTATAATTATGAATGCATAATGCTCAGGCATCAAAGAAATACTATTTCCTTTTTTCATCAATTATTTAATTTATTGTTCAATGATTTAATAAATTAAACTTCATGACATATTGGGTAGATAATACAGCTATTAATAAATATATCATTATTTTCTGGTTTAATTAATTTTAAGTCCATGAGAGGGGGAACAAAAGCATATGGTCGTCGCGAAAAACATGCATATACTGTCAGCAGGATATGTCTTAATGGGAGAAATAACCAAAAGTAAACTCTTTTCCTGTGAATAGCTAACATATCAGTGGCTTGCTTTAAAAAAAAAATTAAAGTTTCTACTGCTCCCCCTTTATGAGAAAAATGGCTGCCAAGATGGCCAAAAACACATTTTTTGCCTTATGGCTTATCTTTAAGTTAAAATATTTCCAAGAAGGAGTGAGAAATCAAAGTTCATTGTGTAACCATTTATAGTAAACATCTGTACACTACCATAAAGTGAGTAAACCTTTGGTTATGTCTTCCTTTTTTTGGAATAAATTCCTCAATTTTAGCAAAATCGGGAAAATCAAATTTTTGTGATGGCAACTTCTAAGAGTGCTGTACCTTAACATTTTCCGTTATAAACATTGCCATATTTTTTTTCTGAATGCCAGGAGTAGCTAGTTTCCGTAGATATCAAACATTTTCATATTGCATGAGTAGAAATTTTAAGGAAAAATTATTAAGAAACATCAATTTTTTCGTATATTGAAGGTCCGGACAAACTTCGAGAACCCGTATCTCGGGAAATAAGTGGAGCAGGTAACTTTCCTTTTGGGCTTTTTCATACCTCTATACCATCAATCTGTGTATCAAATTAAAAAAAAATCCGAGTTGGTCGTGCGACCAACCTTTTTTTTTTTCGGTGAGTTGGTATGGAATCGCTCATATCTGATCATCTGCATTTCATGTATTTAATTTAAAATAACTTTCGTTCAGTGTGAGATGTTATTTTCCTTTAATCATGATATTCTATGTAAACCACGTTAGAACTACTGCTTAGTAGCATGTGTTACGAGGTGCACATTTATTTTGTATTTTTGAATATTGAGCAGTCAATATTAATTTAATCAACGCAATACTCCTGATATCAATTTATATTGCGTTCATTTTATTTAATCACTTTTTACTTCGTTTTAGTCTGTGCTAAGTTTGCATGGGAGCTCAGTTGCGTTTTGCTTCTTTTCAATTTCATGTGAGGGACAGAATTCAGCTTATTTTCACATTAAAATATGTTCTGCTAACTACAGGGCTCCTACACTGCCTTAGATGGTAAATCTCAGTAGGGTGAGTTCTGGTAAGTGCGTCCACGGGGTAAGTGCGTCCACTGGGAATTCTATGAACACTGTCTTGAAATGGCTTCTGCAACACATCGACTATGTTAGATAACTGTCTAATGATAATTTCAATAGGTAGAATTCAGGCCTGGATTCAATAGACGAAACACAATCAGGGATAACTTAAATGTCTTCAAAATAACTCTTAAGTAAAGATTGAGAAGGTTTTGTTTCAGTTTCTCTTGTAGTCATACCAAGCAATTGAAGTCAAGAAATGCAAGTTGTTTCTTTTAAGTAATAGCTACTAATAACATACATGGGATATTTTGATCAAATACTCTAACTAAAATTTGTTTATATGACGGTACGCACTTTCCCTTTCTTTAAAGTAAGGTGGGGGTAAGTGCGTACCATTTTGATGGGGCAAGTGCGTACCACTATCATGAGGCATATGCGTACTATTATGCGGAGCAAGTGCGTACCATTATGATGAGGCAAGTGTGTACCATTACGTGGAAAATCCGACTCTCGTAATTCACCTTTAATTTTGCTTATAACTCTTTTATAACCCGATTATAAATCCGACGTCATTTCCATCAAGTATTTATATTAACATTAAATGCGGCATAAGATTTCAATTTTATTCATTACCTCTGAAATATATTGACTTTTAGATATCAGTTAGTAAATTTTTCGTTGAAAATAGCGATCATGAGCTGTACTTAATTTAAACCAGAATGACAAATGAAGCAATGAAATTAAGTGAAACACTAAATAAGGAACCAACTGATTCAAAAAACGAAGGTGGAGTAATGAATAAATTATATTTAAGAAAATTAAAGAACACCTTGTGAAAAACTATTTGAATGTACAAGAAAAAAAAAAGTACAAGTATCACATCATGATCAATTATTCTCTTTTTTTTTTTTTTGCTCTTTATTTTGTGTTTTTTCTTACTGCTGCTGATTCTAATAAGAAGAATATTTTAAAACCGTATTTATTCAAAAAAAAAAGAAAGAAAAAAAAAACGAATTGTTCACTCAGGTCACCTAACGATCTACCATACAAATAGAATTAAAGAAAATCACAGGGGTACGCACTTACAACCAAGCTATTGGACGCACATGTCTCATCTGACATTTAAGAAGGGGTAAGTGCGAACCCTGGCTTAAACACAGACTGATTAATGTATTTAACCAAAATAAACTATGTAGACTATGTGTGATTATTACTAAATAAAAACAACTTACATTTGCTCACTTGGTCTTATTAAAATGACAGAGGAAGAATCACAGACACAACTCTCTCAATCTTCAAATCACAGTTGTTCTCAAGACACATGGAATATCACTGATTGCGTTTCATCCATGCAAGCAAGTGCTTAACTCTAGTATTAGGAATTATCCAAAGGCAACTACCTAACACATTTAATATGTGCCAGAAGTTTTTTACTGCTCATATTCGCATAATTTAAGGTGGACGCACTTACCCCGCTAGGTAGGGAAAGTGCGTACCTTAGAATAGGTGTCATAAACCAGGTCACAAAACCTATGCTTATGGTTTATTTGACATATTATGTGCTTGAAAATCTTAGTAAAGGATCTGGAAAGAAAATTAAAAAAAATTGTGAGTGTACAAGATTTTTCAACAGAGCAGCATCCCTGAGAACATGAACTTTGCAAAAAATGGTACCCACTTACCAGAACTCACCCTATTTGAAATTTTGTCATGTATTGTACTTCAGATTTTTTTTTGTACTAGCTTGCTTATTCGGTTTCTGCTGAAAATATAAAGTTCAAAGACGCGTCAATTTTCAACATTTCATTATTGTTAGTATGGAATCCAAAATGCGTTTCTTCTAATATCTCAAAAAGTTAAAAGATAATGCGTTTTTCCTTCTCACGGCAGTACATTCCTTGTTGGTATTTAAGCTATGAATTTAACTATTGAGTTAGCAAAATTGTATGATGTGTACTGTTGGCCACCGTACGTGCAACACCATGAAAGAAATTTGAAAATTATATGAAATTTACAACATGCATTAGCGGAGGTGAGATATGCAAATGAGTAGAATTTAAGCGCAGACGCACATTACAAGCGCCAGTCGCGCCACCTTGAAAGGTATTTAAGGCTTGGAGATTTGGGCGATTTAAGTTTGCCAATTGTGTTTTTCTTGTGGTTTTTTCGAAAATACGAGTAATTATGCATCGTAGGAAACACTGATCATCTTTTGATCTAGTATCCGAGTTCGACAGAGGAAGGGTAGCGGCCTACCGAGATTATGGGTTATCTTTCAGGGAAATTGGCACTTGTGTTGGACGAAATTAAACTGTAAAGCGATTATGTGATCGTGGATGCAGTACAGTATACCGGACCGACATAGTGAATGACATCCACCTCGAGGCACCACTTCACGTGATGACATGCGCATGGTCGTGACGGATAGCTCTGTCACATCACGAACCATAGCACAGCACATTCCGTCTGTAACGCATCATCCTGTGCCTGCACATACTATTCGACGCCGTTTACAGTTGAACGGTCTGTCTGGAAGGCGTCCATTGCTTCGTCTGCCCTTGATGCAGAGCCACAGACGTCTCCACCGCCAATGATGCGATGAAAGAAGGATGTGGACGGCAGAATAGAATGAAATTGTCTTTACCTACGAGTCACATCTTCTGTCTGTTTCACCACGATGGTAGGATTTGAGTCTGAAGACACCGTGGAGAGAGGATGCTAAACAGCTGCGTTGTGCACCACCACACTGGTCTTGCACCAGGTATTATGGTGTGGGACGGTATTAGATATCACTCTCGCACTCCTCTAGTACGCATTAACGGTACTTTAAGCAGCCAGAGAAAAATGTTCGAGGTGTGGGAGCCGGTTCTCCTTCCTTACCTTCAGGGATTACCCATAGCCATATTTCAACAGGATAATGCACGACCACATGTGGCACGCATTGTCCAAATGTTCTTCAACAATCGCCAAATTGAAGTTGTTTCCCTGGTCGGCTCGCTCTCCAAATGTTTCGCCGACAGAAAACATGTAATTCGTGGTTGCTCAACGATTGACCTAGATTACACATCCCCGGCTGTTACAACAGATCAACTTAAGCAACATGTGGAAGCTGCTTGATTTGCTGTACCTCAAAAATACATCCAAACCCAAAGTCTCTTTGAATCAATGCCGAGGTGTGTGGCAGCGATGATCTGTAACAATGGCGGCTATTCTGGCTACTGATTTCAGCAGGAACGACACTTCACAGAAGTCTATAAATTTAATCATTTGATACTTGGTCAACATATGATCTACAAAATGAAGTTTATTGTGTTATCTCTAGTCTTTCTTGGTGTTGCAATTTGGGTGGTCAGCAGTGTATTACCCTCTTGGAGAAATTATTTACCCAAATGTTGTATGGGCCTCATTTCTCTTTCTATGTTTTAAGTTCTCTTTGAAAACATTTTTAAAGATCAGTTTTAAACTACCCTATTCATTTTTGGGTGTATATGTCCATGCCCAGGTTAATCCCCAAAAAGTATTTACCTGGGTATAGTTTTCCCCGAATAGTTTTATAGTCACACTAAACACCCTCATCTGTAGACAACAGGCTTGGAGTAATCGTCGATTATGTAATCGTAGTCCGCGTAATCGATTACATTTTTTTATAATCATAATCATGATTTGGAAATGGAACACTCGTAATCGTGTAATCGTAATTTTAATCAAGTACCGTAAAATGGGGTGAATCGGAACACTTTTCAGCTTTGATGGTAAAAAAAGCAGTTAAAAGATTTTTTTTTTAAATTCGATTTTTTAGGTAAAAACTTCGGTCTTGCTTTACTTTTGATATTCCAAGCGAAGACAAAGCATTTTGAACAATTATTATTAAAATATATAGGAAATTATGGCTGTTCCGAATCACCCCGCTGATAGGGGTCAATCGGAACACAAGTTAAAATTTTTATTTTTTTCAATTTAACCTGTAATAGGTCTCACAAACATGAGTAATCTTGATGGGGAGAATAAGAACAGATAGTTACTGTCAAATAAATGCATAATTTCAATACCAGTAAACGTGTATAATTTGTCAAAATTTAAAATAATTTTGAACTTATGAAGAAATGCTTTTGAATTAAAATACAAAGATTTAACATGAATGGAAATCACTCATGTCGTCCACAAATATGTACTTGTCCTTAAAACTAGCAATTGTGACTTGGCTTAAGTTTTTTTCATAACATCTCCTGGGATGAACTCTGCCTTTTCTTTAGTTTCTTGAAATCTCTGGGTTTCGGGGATTGTCCTGAAAGATTTTTCCGCTTATTCATCACTGTCTATGTGCTGAATTTTTACTACATAAAGTCTATGTGACTTTCCCCCTGGTATTTTAAGTAAAAAGAAGTCTTCTGGAGGAAAAATCTTTTGAAATCTGCAATTTTTTGTCATTCTAAGATCTAGTTGCTCACGAGAAGAGATAAACAGTAATAAATCCTTGTCCTTGTTCTTGATTAGAAGAATTGGGGTTAGAATCTTGATTTTTCAAACAGTTTCCTTCAAATAAGTTTGAATTGGAACAACAGAACTAAGTGTTTCGATTCACCCCTCAATTTTTTTTTCTATGGCATTTTTCAGAATTCTTCATTTTTATGACACAATTTATAAAAAATGTAAATTCTAATGCTGTATTCTGTTGTTCAGATACATGTATAATTGAAACATACCACTCTTACTTTTTAAATATAAGAACGTTTGTTCTTGCATATGAAGTTTTGCAGTCTATGGAAATGTGATGTTTTCTAACATTCCACGTGCAGCCCTCCTTAGAAGCCAATAGCGTTGCCAGATTGACAAAAGTAATTTTTTCCTACTTCCTATGATCTTACCTTAGTAAAAAAAAATTCATGGCGAAAAATACCCAATAGTTTATTTATGAAGAATTTCTTTGTACGGTCGGGAAGTTTTGTTCCGATTGACCCCGCTGTTCCTATAACCCCATTTTACGGTATTTCTTGCGTATTCGTAATCTAAGTTTGAATAATCATAATTCGGCCTTGTAATCGTGTAATCATAGAATTGTTGAAAGCGAGACCTACTCTTCTAAGTTACGTTTCAACAATGAGGGATAGATAAGAGTTCAACCATGGAGATAGAAGAAGGAGAGAAATCTCCTACGCGCGGCAACACTAGGGAGTCCCCAAAAAAACGAAATCGGAATTTTGTAACGCATACACTCTTATTTTTTTTCTTTTACATCAAAACAATTGTAAAAAAAGTTTCATGCAATTTGAACAACGGTAACCCGTGCCGACTTGCGTCCGAAAGTGCGAACTAGCCCTTTTTCAATAGGCCAAATCGAAAAAAACTTTTTTCGGAAATTCAAAATTTCATGTTGATAAAACGCTTCTCCTAGATCCCAATATGTCCCAAAAAATCATTTGTCCAAATTAAAAAATATTTAGGTACCCCAAACGAGGTTTAAAATTCATAATCTTCTTCAAAAATAGCTTTTTTTCTATGTATTTTGTAAACAACGAAAGATACATTTTAAGAAATTATCAAGATGAAAATATGAAGCATAAAGTATATAATTAGAGCTAAATATAAGTTTTTTCTCTTATTTTATATTTATTTCTCCCGGAAATTACTCAAAATTAAGGTTTTTTCAAGTTTTAAGTTAAATTTTTCCGTTTTAAATACTACTACATTTTTTTTATTATTATTCATCTGAAAGTATGTTCTTTAGTGATTTTGGAACTTGATATTTTCTTTAAATGTATCTGTAATTTAAAATGAATAAATAGTAAAATAAATAAATTGAAAAAAAAAATTCAAAAAAAAAAAAAAAAACTATGACAACGATTTATTTACAACATATATTGACTACAATATTACAGTACAATAAACATTACTAAACATACTATCGTTTTAATGTTTATTTATTGCAGTCAGAGTATATATTTCGGTGCTCTTGGACGCAACACAACAAAAATTGTTTTTGCTCCTCATCAACTGTTAGCAAACCATGACAGTCCTGCATCATTTTTACTGCTCTTTCAGCTGTATCATTTAGTGGTCTAAACACTGAGACCATCCTTTTTCTTCAAGGAATTAAATGTTATTCGCCCCCACATAGCCAGTCCGACCCTGCTCGCACCAGTGAAAATTTAACAATGGCATTCATTCGAAACATGTCAGATGATAGGTTAGCAGCCTTAGCTATGCTCAATGCAGGAAAAGGTTTGATCAACATAAGCGTAGCGTCGGGGGGGGGGGGGGGGGAAGGGGCACAGGGGGCACGTGCCCCCCCCCCCAACTTAATGGACACTTAAAATTTTAAATCTGAAGTTTTGAAAAGTCAAAACGAAAAGCATAATCAGACAATCATTTAGTTTTTTTTTCGTTTATTTTATTTTAGTATTATACCAGAATGTTTTTTTGGGGGGGGAGGAGGGATATGGGCCCACTGTCAAACTTTTCAATATTTGGCACTTTATTTTTTTCGAAACAGGGATGAAAATCAGCAAAGATTATCTCCGTTTTCTTCACTATAGTTACCCACTAACGTAGCCAGAATTACCGTTCAGAAGGATATTTTTTTCAGTCCAAACCGTCTTTAGGATTGCCAATAATCTTAAATGCAAGACCTCTGAGGGGTGCACCCCGCCGCCCCGGTGAGCCAGATTTTATCCTGACTTTCTCCATGCTTGTTGCTTTACTAAAATAATAATTTGGAGAAGTGTGGAATCATAAATCATCCTATTTTGTATAATGCAATGAGAAGCAAAGGTATGCAAATGGAAAAATTCAAGTTTTGAGTAAACGTGGTTAAAGATCAGATCTTATGTAGGCTTTCATTGGAAAAAGTTTTCTAAGTCATGCTATAGATCAGCATTTACCAGGGCTATTAGTATTATTTCTTGCCACAAAACAGATAAGAGGATCTGCGACAATATGCCTTAGTTGTCTCAAAATTTAAATTTTGACATTTGCATCCGTTTGCTTCTAGTTGTATGATATGGACATTTTTCAAGAATACATTTTATAATTCAAAGTCACTGCTTATTATATTAAAAAATAAAATGAATTAGAATATACTTTTTTCACAAAATGTGGCTCATTGTAAGAGAGAGAAAGATAAAAGACGACCTCCTTACCTTAAGTGATGCAGTAAAAAGCAAAAATTGTTTTTCTAAAATATTTATTTTTGCACATAGTCATTTTTTTTTCTTCCCAAATAAAAAATTTCAATTTTTAAGCGCTTTTTTCGAGCATTTATCAGTCATAATCATATTAAAGAGAAATTAAATGCTAAACGCAGGCTAATAACTAAAAAATTCTCATAATGTATAATAAAGAAAAATAGATCATTTATTCATGTTTAAAAACTATTTTAAATTACGTAGTTTGTGTAGTACTTAAGTACATTGTTAATAACGTGTTTGTACTTAAAAGCTAGGACAAACTTAAGAATACTTATGCTTTTACTTATGATCGTCTTCAATACATTCTTTTTCTTTTTTTTTTTCAAAACTTTTGAATCTTTTCATTTTTTGTCATTGTAATCATAGGCGTAGCGTGACCTTAACTTTTGGGGGGACACAGACCTCGAAATTTAGGAGTGCAAACTGAGCCTCCCTCCCCCCCCCCCCCCCCGCCCATTTTTCTCTTAGATTTTTCGTTAGAGAAACTTTTGCTCTTACTTTTCTGACAAATTGTACTCAATATTTATTCAATTTTTTTTTGCTCAGTTACCAGGACAAATTTAGACTCAAGGGGTCTCTACTGCAGGTACAACCCAAGTAGCACCAACTCATCGGATTTTGCTTGGCCGATCAACAAACTCCTCGTAAACTGATCCTGTAACGCACGATGACATCGTTCCGATCAGTATTCGAGCACGGTTTTCGATGAGCTACTTTTCATCGGAAATTGATATCTTTAAGATCAACTTTCCCGATGAAAATAAGATGAGCTATATTCCGAAACAATAGCGGTATAATTGTGCAAGGGTTCCGTTAATTCCAGGCCCGTCATTTCAAGCTTTTCCGGGGGGGGGGGTGCAAAAACAATGAAATTTTATTGGAAAACAACAAAACCGCGCTCACTTGTATGTTAATACATCAATTCCTCAAAGTCCGATACTGGTGGTAACTGGATACTGAGAGAAAAAAAAGAGAAGAAAGAAGAAGAAATTGCGTACAATTCATCAGAACAGTAAGAGCGAGTATTCTCTTACGAAAAAGCTAAGTGAAAAATCTTGAGGGGGGGGGGGAGTCAAAAGCTCCAATTGCATTTCTGAAATAAATTTTTGACCTGTGCCCCCAAAAACTTTTAGTCACGCTACGCCTCTGTTGATCAATATCAAAAACTTTATTAAAAAAGTTAAAAAAGAATTTGCAAAAGAAAAGGAATATGTTCTTTGTTTTTAAGTAATTTAAAAATCTTTATTTATTTTTCCCCTATTTGTTTGAATTCAGTAAATATAAATTATATCTTTAATGATTATTATTTCAATATTGTTGCGTTAAAAACATTTTTTTTCGCGTATTGACACACGCATACATTTTTGTTACATTAAAAAAATTGCAGGATCCCCAAGTTTGAGAGTCACGAGCCGCCACTGTGTTTGGACTTATGTAAGTGAATAAAAAATATTTGCAGCAAAAATGCAATGTGTTAAAATAAAGTCTGGCCATTTAACAAGAAAAGGATTAGTTTTGTAAGGAGTCAAATGACAAGAGCCGGCACTTGTCTTTTGCTCTGGAGAAAATGAACTTTTTGGAAGGTCACAGTGACCTCCGAGAATTGATGTAACTGTAGTGAAATTACCTGCGAGAATTCTTGAGAAAATTTAACTTTTTGAGAGGTCACAATGACCTCCCATGACCTCCAACTGGAATACCCTAGCTTGCTGCACCCCCCTAAAGTGAGTCTTGGCTACGACCATGAATAAAAATGAAACTTTAAAAAATGGACTCAATATTTCAACCTTTGTTTAGGGTTTTTCCCTCTTCGCTTTTGGGTAAAAAAAATAAATAATAAAAAAAGGAGGAGTCGGGAGTCAGAGTCGGAAGTTTTAAAATCCCGGAGTCGGAGTCGGAGTCGACCATTTTTCCTCCGACTCCGCAGCCCTGGTCATATATGGCGACGTAACGCAACCCGTTTTTATCATGACAAAAAATCTTTTATAAGCTCACAATTCAAATATAGAAACAAGTCGAGGAATATTTCTTTTTCCTTGAATTTTTCCTTTCTACTATCGTTCTGAGTTCTACAGGGGTTAAAATGGTTAGTGGTTTGGTTTTGGAGTATTCTGAGTCAAAAAACTAAGTTTGAAGGGGGGGCAGGGTTCACGGAGAAGGTTGCAAAAATATGCAAACTATTTGGGTTTAATTAGGAATGGTAATAAGGAGGAAAATAAGAGTAGTCATTTCAACAATTTTGATTCAAGAAATCGTAAGGGATTGAATAAAAACAAGTTGTGCATGCTTAAGGTTTTTTATACCAATGCTCGCAGTATTAGGAACAAGATGGAAGAATTAAAAAGCATAATCACAAATGAGAATTTGGATGTAATTGGAATTACCGAGACATGGGCTACCAAAAATGATGATGATTTATTGTGTATTCCTGGGTATAATTTGTTTAGACAAGATAGAGTAGGTAAAAGAGGTGGTGGGGTTTTATTTTATGTTAGAGATACTTTAACTTGCAATGAATTGGCAATAAATGACAAACCTAATGATATTGACATGGTTTGGCTAGAATTGATGAGCGGTAAGGGTAAAAAATTACGTTTGGGTAACATTTATAGGCCACCTAATCTAAGCCAGGGTCAAGATGAACAGATGTATCGTATTATTAGAGACATGTCGAGTAAGGGACCGGTAATTATAATGGGGGATTTCAATTTTCCGGGCATTGATTGGAATAATTCTTACCCCAATAATAGTAGAGAAGAGGAATTTCTAAAAGTAATTGGTGACTGTTTTTTAGATCAAGTTGTTTCTGAGGGAACACGGCAGGATACTGTTTTGGATCTTGTTTTCTGCAATGTTGAAGGCTCTGTACAGGCATTATGTGTAGGGGAGCATATTGGGGATAGTGACCACAACAGCATTAGGTTTGGGATTAAGTTTGATATGCACAAAGACAAAAATTTTAGGTTTGTACCTAATTTCAGAAATACTGATTTTGTCGCACTCAGGCAGAGTTTGAAAGCGGTTTTTTCATCAGGTTTGGACAATAGCGATGTAAATTTGCAGTGGACAGAGTTTAAGGAAAAACTAGCAAAAACAGTTGGAGATTTTGTTCCTTTTAGGAGAAAAGGGGTAAGCACAAAAATTTGGCCCATGTGGTTCACTAGGGAAACTAAGAATGCTCTAAATCGTAAGCAAGCTTCTTTTCGTCGATTAAAAGAAACTGGTCACAGCGCAGACAGGCTACAGTATTGTGAGGCTAGGCGTAGTTTTAAGTATTTGGTACGGTTTCAGAAAAGAGAATTGGAACAAAAGCTGGCAGATAATATTGACAGGAATCCAAAGGAGTTTTTTGCATACGCAAATTCTGGGAAAGTTCGAAATAGTCAAATTGGGCCACTAGTAGATGAGCATGGAAATTTAATTCAGAATGATGGTGATATAGCAAATGTTCTAAATGACTTTTTTTCCAGTGTTTTTAACGATAACTGTATCTCAACAGTTGACACAAGCAAGACACAAGCTACTACACAGCTTGAGGACTTTGTATTTTCCAGGGAGGACGTTTTACTTTATTTGAAAAAAATTAAAACCACAAAAGCTCCGGGACCAGATAATATTTATCCAAAAATTCTAGTAGAATGTGCAGAGGAATTAGTTGACGCTATAGTTAATATATTCAATGCTTCGTATAACTCAGGGATAGTGCCAGAGGACTGGAAACTAGCTAATATTACACCACTCTTCAAGAAAGGGTCTAGAGGTAATGCAGGAAATTATAGGCCTGTGAGTCTGACTTCAGTGGTATGTAAAATTTTTGAAACATTGATCAAAATTAAGATTATGAATTTCTTAGAAAATAATGGGCTGTTGAGTAGTTTGCAGTATGGTTTCAGAAAAGGTAAATCGTGTGCTACTAATTTATTACATTTCTACGACAAGGTTACCTTGGCTTTAGATAGCAAAAAATGCGTAGATGTTGTTTACATAGATTTTCAAAAAGCTTTCGATAAGGTACCGCATGTAGCACTACTCAGCAAATTAGCTGGTATAGGGGTAGGAGGTAAAATTCTAGTTTGGGTTAGGAATTGGCTGACAGGAAGGAAACAAAGAGTAGTTGTTAGGGGTAACTATTCTAAATGGAGTGAAGTTTTAAGTGGGGTTCCCCAAGGATCAGTTTTAGGTCCCCTTTTGTTTATTATTTTTATGAATGACATTCATGAAAATGTTTCTGGAAACATGAATTGTTTTGCCGATGATGTCAAACTTATGGGGGTTGTAGAAAATGACGAACAAATAAATCAGCTGCAACAGGATTTGGATCATATTACTAAATGGGCAGACAAGTGGGGTATGGCAGTTAATGTTGGGAAATGTCAAGTGCTGCATTTCGGTCATGGAAATAAGCATACAAGCTATTATTTACAGGGTTCAGTCATTAGTAGGGCAGATAATGTTATGGATCTAGGTGTCTTAATAAATCAGGATTTCAAGTCCAGTCAACAGTGCAGCATAGCTAGTAACAAAGCCAATAGGATGCTTGGGTTTATTATAATAGATCTATTTCAAACAAATCTAAGAAGGTTCTTCTGCCTCTATATAGAAGTTTGGTAAGACCTCATTTGGAGTATGCTGTTCAGTTTTGGTCTCCTTATCTGAAGAAAGACATTAATTTATTGGAAAGGGTACAAAGGAGGACTACAAGGTTAGTGAATGGACTTTCTAATTTAGACTATGATTCCAGACTTAGAATGCTTAATATGTATAGTCTTGAGCAACGGAGAACCAGAGGGGACATGATTCAGTTATTTAAATTTATTAAAATGAATGATGTTGCAGGGTTGGATTTTTGCAAGGAAAGCAGGACAAGGGGTCATTGTTTTAAGCTGTTTAAACCTCAGGCGAACCTGGAAATTCGAAAAAATTACTATTTTAGCAGGGTAGTGGGAACTTGGAACAGCTTACCGGAAGAGGCGGTAAAGAGCAATGGAGTAGATGGCTTTAAGAGGGCCATTGATCTTCATTGGGGTCTTTAATTTGACTAGGACCAGCCAAGTTGGGCCCTGAGCCTGCTGCTGGTCGCCACATTTGTATTTGTATTTGTATTTGTAAATCTATATACACAACAACTGGTCACAGTTTTTCTTCGAGAAAAAAATTTATTTCAGCAACAACCATACCACCCCCTTAAGCATTACCACTACCATGTGCGTTTGTTTTGCATACGACTCTCGTAGCCAGGTGTTCTTCTTCTCTGCGTGAAAGTACCTCATTCCTGCTAACGGTGGGTTCGACTTTCGACTCCCACCCTCGCTGCAGATGTACTTTCCTTCCTCTGTGATGTAACTCTCTCATACATTGTCTGTACAAGATATATGTAGTAAAAAAAATCATGTGTAATGGAGGCAAGACACTAGATTGTAGTCCTCATCAAAAACCTGGCCATATAGCCCCAAACGAAACGAAACTTATTTCAAATTGTTGTTGTGTTTTGTCTTTTTCTACTGCTTAAATGTGCATTTATCGCTTCCTAGATTGCCAAAAGCGCGCCAAGACGCATGCGCATAGAGTGGAGAAATTTGGAAGTTTGCAGTATGCAGTGTTGTTGACGCCAACCCTACTGTCTGGAGTCTAGACAAGATGCTCGGTTTGCCTTCACTTTGCGTTGTTGTGAAACCCTTTGTCTTTGTTATTTAACAAGATCGAACGATTTTTATAGCTGAAATGGACGCTTCTTTTATGATATCGTTCAACATTCTCTTCAGCCGTTGATTGCTACTTTAAGTCGATTCTTTGTCATTTAGTACACTTGGTTTCGGACCGTTTTTTAATAGTTTAGGACCAAGAACTGCCAGTTCGTGCACAGATTTTTGTCCCTCGCAGAAGATAATAGACCAGCAATACATCGCACTTTTCTCAACTATATTGTGATTTTGATGCCGATTGGGAAACGATCGTGAGTATCTGATTTTTTCAAAAAGAAATGGAAACATTTTTTGTGTACACCGTACTTGTTAACTATTGCGGCTGGTCCGCAAAATGTGGGCATTTTATTTTATTTTTATGCCTCACGCGTTTCTTCCGACTTTTTACGCATTCATCCCCGTAAAATGCTCCAGTTTTGATTTTACAGCATGGATATAGCTATTGCCATCTTCTCGAGAATTTCAATCTATTTGCATTCTAGTTAAATCAAGCTAGATTGTTATTGTTGTTTTTTCTAAAACTTGATTAAAGGGTTTAAGGATGGCAATGGAGTATCAAAATTAAAGGAACATAAGTTGAAGCAGCTAATGCAAAAGTAACTCAACTAATATCAATATAAGTTATGTTGCATTTTATTTTTTTGATTTTTAAACTTATCATATTTTGCTAATGATTATTAATATTCATCTAGAAATACCATTTTAAGTATAATTGTTACACCAGATGAATTTGTAATATAAATAATGAGAGTAACATTAATTTTAAGTCTATATGTTGCAATTATAATGTAAGAAATTAAATTGAAGACTTTGGCTTAAGAAGATTGAAAATATCATCATATTTTCGAATCTTGGCAAAAAGATATTTTACTGATGCCCATTTCCAAAAGTTAGAAAGTATGCCTTGTTAACTGTTTTCATGATAAAATATGCAACTACTAAAAATTGCATTACACAATTTACAATTTTTGTTGGAAAAAACTGGTGCAGATGGGAATTGAATGCATCATAAGAGTTCCAAAGAGTGCTGTAGGTTCTTTTCGATTATCGGTAGGGTAGAGGTGCACAACCTTTTTCAGTGAAGGGCCACATGCGTAACGCGGAGCTCTATTGGAGGGCTCCATGCAAGCTTGTCATTTAGTGGGCTCATGAAGGGTAATTCCCCCTCCCCCTCTTGCAGGCTTTAAGAAATTGTTACATTAAAAAAAAAAAAAAACCTTAGATGTATTTTGTCATTTTATTTGCATTGAGTACATAACCTTTGCCCTTGAAAAAATGATAAGCCTGGCAGCTTGCACCAGTATTTTGTTGATGTTGATAAATGTAAGGAAAATTGAAATATTGAATCTTTTCACTAAATGATTTCTTAAGAAAAAGTACTAATTTTATTAACACACAAAACTGCAAAATATTTTATATCCATGATTCACAGTAAAATGGTAAACCTTAAACCTTTGTCAGTGAAGAAAAGTATCGAGCTTCTGATGCTAAGCAATCTTTTGCAGAGGCTGAAAATATTGCAGGTTTTGAAAAAAGGGTTACATGCCTGCAATATTTTTGCAACTTTGTGCTTTAATAATGTTGAACCTTATCACTTATTAAAACTAAGAAATTAAACATTTTATTCAGCAATACAAAATTAATATGTAGTTCTAGCACAATAACATCCAAAATGGTACTCTTGACAAAACTGCCAACAGTGCAAAAGCAACTTGGCTCCAGTGCAAAGACAAAATTCTATGATTGGCTGGATATTGTATGAATGTCAAACAAAATAATAAGTTAACAAAAAAGTAATCATGATACTAAAATTTTCAAACATGATGCAACTAAATATTCAGCAGAATGCCATGAAATCAAAATTAGCAATTGGATGGCCGAGACTGAAACTTATCTACCAATTTTTATATATGGGTTCATTGTTGATAGTTAAAATTTTCAACATGCTTGCATTTTCCTTAATATTGATTAAGCATGAAGTTCAGCAAGGCAACTAACTCCATCTCTTCAACAGCTTCCTTAATAAAAACTCTGAAATAATTTAACTTTTACGTCTTTTAGATCGAAAAATATCCATTTGCCAGGTGGTGAGTGCAAAAGTTAAAAAAAAATGTTAGTTAAAAAAGTGCTCGGATTTATTTTGAAAAATATGTTTGTATCCTTGTTCAACACGGTTCGTATAGTGCACCGCCCCAAAAAAAGAAAGAAATTTCATAACCTAAAAGCCGATGCTAAAAAATTGCTGAAAAATTACACGTAAACCCTAAAGTTAAGCTTTGCACTTGAGCCAATATTTAGAAAAGTGCCAATTTGAAGTTGGAGTCTTCTGATAAAAAAAATTTTTTTCAGAAAAAAATTAATATTGGATTCAAAGTTCAAATTAGGTCTAAATGCATGAAAATAAAAGGGGGGGGGGTCAAGGAAGTTATATTTACCTCCTCCTTAGATTACTCACTTTTAAGCCGTTACAGATCTGATTAATGTTACAGATCTGATGTTAATATGAGCTACATATTTGAGTTTATGCTTTCAGTCTTCGTTAAGATATCTAAAAATGATATCATTTCCTTGCATTTTAAACATAGAATTAAGATAATTATATTAAAATATATATATTAGCTAAAAAATAAAATTTCATTATAAACAAGCATTTCTCGGAAATAAAAATGAGCGATAAGGTTTTTAGACAAAATAAATTATAAGATTACCAAATCCAAGCTCATAAAACATTTGTTTTGTTTTGAAACAACACATAACTTCAACTTTTTCAATACACAACTCTGCTGCTTGCTTTTCTTTAATTAGTTGCAGGAAATTTAATTTCTTGATCAGAAATTCAAACTTAGCATGCTAGTTATTATCTAGTTATTTAGCGAAGTTATGAAAAATTGAAGCACCAAAAAAAAAAATAAATAAATAAATAAAATAATAATTAATTGACTTAATTTCTGCAGTGTCATTTTTTTTTATTGTACTAACTTCTATTGTCAGGTCATACAAACCACAAATGAAGCAATTGTACTAAAACTAATTGCTTTCATTTTTTAAGAACAAAAATATTCAACATATATGGCTAAAACCTACGATTTTTGCTTCTGAAACGTGTGAGTTAGTTCGGTAACACATTCGCTGTTTTTCAATGTTACCGCTCTGACTGTTACCGATCTGACAAACTGACTAAGTTTTTTTTTTAAATTCCGAGTCCATTGCGCTAAACCAAAATCAAACACGTGGTTTTTTCACTTGTAATAAAGGACTATACTTATATATAAAATATTTTTTAAAATAATAAAAACTACGCATTTTAGCGCGTTTTACCGATCTGATGACTTAAATGACACGCATTTTATAAAATCACTTTTAAAAATCTTACCTACAATTTTAGATGCAGAAATGCAAATTTTTAATTACGATGCAATAAAACATCTCACCAGGTACTCAGTATCACGTGGTATAGGTGCAGGAAATGATTTTGGGAGCCTAAATATAGATTGGAAGTTATTGTTACCGCTCTGACGGCGGAACTAGGGACACGCTTATTTCGCATCGGCTAGAAAATCTTTAATCGATTAAAACAAAAATGAAGTAAATTATTAACAAAGGGGTAAAAATAGAATCGTTTTTTGTGCAAGTGCGTTTTTTTGGGAAGTTAGAAAGTGCGCATGACCTGTTTTCATGCTAAGCTTTGCTACTTGGGACACATTACCGATCTGATTTTTGATGTATAAAAACAGTATTTTCTGATGAAAAAAAAATTTTTTTCTGATATTATTAGATGAAATGAAAGCAAAACTTATCTTCTTTCTGGGGAAAATTATTTTTTTAACTAGTTATTGAAATACTCGTGAAAATTCACTTGGGACTCAAATTGGCACTTTTCTAAATATTAGCTCACTTGGCATTGTAAACACATAAAAAATGTCACAATTGCAAAAGCATTTTACATATTTAAAGTCAAATAAGAAGGATTTTTACCATCCAAGTTGGAAACATAGGCCTTGAACAAAGAAATATTAAAAAATATGCAAAATTTTTCAACATGGCTGTTTTTTTTTCCCAATTTATTCGTCGTGGTAGTCACCATAATAATTATTAGGTTTGCTGAATCAATTCCAAGAAGCTATAATAGCCTGTTGTCCACTCGTTAGTAATTAAAAATGGAAATTTTCAGGTCTTCTCTTTTTCCCTGCAGTCCTAAAATCTTTTTTCAAACAAATTTTAGAAGATTTTTATTTGGTGTGTAGGTATAGTTTAAAATCAAATCAGGAAAAACCCTTTTTTTTTTTTTTTCTTTCCCCCTCTGAGTTAAAAAAAAAAAAAAAAACCTTTCAAATTTCTTATTAAAAAAAAAAAAAAAAATTCAACTCAAAAAATAAATGCACTCTCGGGACACACATCGCTATGCAGCGGGCCGCAGGTTGCGCACCCCTAAGGTTGGGAAAAGAGGGGTGCATGTGGACAGCTCAATTTTCCTAAATTTAAAAGAATGAAAAGTATGAAAAAATTTGCTTTAATAGCTGCACTATGATCCACTTCCCAACAAAAGTGGAAGTGATTGGCAGTTCGTAAAATTTTTCTAGCTGTGTGAATCAGGTAATTTTGAAAATTTGAAGTAATTTGTCTGTGAGCTAATAACACATTTTTGTATTGCATTGTGTAATTTAATTATGTTAAAAATAAAGTTTGTTTATTGAATATGATTATTTATCTATCCAATTTAATTTTAATTTTTACTATTCTAGGTTTAGCAAAATTATAAACATCTAGAAAGGAATGCATTTGGATCCTGCTTTTTGAACAGACATGGACAGTATAAATGTGCCCTTAATCTTGTATATATCTGTAAGTTATTTACAAAAAATGATGAAATAGGGTGTTTAAAATAATTTATAAATAACAAATACTCACTTTCATTCTTTGCTTGTCAAAAAAATCTTTTTTTCAAAGATTAAGGGGGCACAGGATTAAAAAGGTGCTAAATAGTTACAAACTAACATGTGCAATTTTATTATATTCTGATAAGTCTTTTTGCTGCCGGATTGATTTTAAAATGGTGACCCTTTTACCAAGTTACATTCCATCCTTATTTGGCATATTTTGTCTAACCACGCAGCAAATGTGGAGATAACATTGCAATTAAGAGCCATTTTTTTGAAATTCAGACAAGGTGTAGCAGTGATATTTTTTGAATTTCTTCATTTTTTTACTTGAAAGTAGGTTATTAGAGGTGACCATTTTGAAATTTCAGTCGACCAAACGCTTTTGCTAGCGCTGTAAAAATACTCAAAGTATAAGTTGTGCAGTGCTTTTTTAGCAAAACTATTACAAGCCGCATTTCAGTGCGCTATAATTCTTTGCAGTTCTGTTATGTTATATTTATTGATTCCTTCTATTATGTTATATTTATTGATTGTAATATGTCCACTGATGCTGATTCCATAGTTATTTTGGTTGGGTATTGTTGCTTTCTTCAGTTAAGCGTCCTCAAAGTATGGTTTTAATCCATTTTTTCAATTTTGACCTGCATTATCTCAACCAAAATGCAACACCACAAAATAAGCATAGCATGTACTGAAAATTTATACTATGATGTTAGTTTGAGATCATTTAGCACATTTTTAATCCTGTGCCACTTAAACTTAAAAAAAAAAAAAAAAAGATTTTTTTTTTTTTTTTTTGACCCATCCTATTGTGTATTGTATTTACATTTGGATTATGTGAAGTATGACAGTCAATATTTCTTTACAAGTGAAAAAGATAAAAAAATTCATTTTATACACCTATAAAATCTTTTCAAATGGGTACAATATGGCCAGTCCTATGTTTGACAGGTTTTGTTCAGGATAGAAAAAACTGTCCCAGGCAAAAGATTTTCCCTCAAACTGAAAGTTCTAAATTGAAAGTACAGTCCTAAACAATAATAAATAAATATGGTTTTTCTCCTTTGAGGAACATTTAAATATTAAAATGTCACAAATGTATTTGCATACATGTACTTCCACCACTGTGAGAATTATTTTTAAAAAATTAATAAATTCATTCGCTCATTTAAGGCTTTTTCAGACACAATCATAAGATAACTGAAAATTAGCATTAGTAATATAAAGCAATAATAAAACATTTTAATTTGAAGTAAATTTTGATATGTTCATTTGTCATATGGAGGCCCAAATGCCAGTTATGCATTTACAAAGTTAAAAGTAGAGATAAAAAGTTTCTAAAGTTAAGATAAGAAATTAAGATAAGAAATTCTTGATTAATAAACATTAAAATCTGTAATGAAATAAATAACTAACTGATGCAGTGAAGCAAATGCACCCACAGCTCGATCATAGCATCCTAAGACTGCAGTTTCGCCCTTATTATGGGCTCCTCAGTTAGGAATATCCAATGATTGAGCCGGAGGCAAAAATCCTCTTATTGTAGCTAAGATAGCCAACAAACTGGTAGATAAAGTGAATTTATCTTACCAGCGAGCAATGCAGTCTTAGGATGCTATGATCAATCTGTGGGTGCATTTGCTTCAGTTCTGCCTCAGCCCTGGCTTACGGGCGGTAACTAACTGATGCAGTGTTCGCGCTGAACTATCAGTTACCTGGGTCCAGGGACCCATTAATGAAAAAAAAGTGGGTCCTTTGATGAAAAAGTTGAGTCCTGAAATTTTTCAGTAAAATAACATAATTATTAAAATACACGATGCCATAAATGTTATGTATGTTTGTATATCTAGAAAAAAAATTCCTTACTTCATAAACATTTTTGAAAGGAAAACAGGAGAACTTGATGATTATATAAAAAGTCCTAATGGAACACTCTTTCCTTTAGTTTTTGTGATCAAAGTTTTTAACAATTAGGTTTTTGATAGAAAAGAATTATATGCATAAAAAAAATGTCAACTTACAGGGGTCTGGCCAGAGGAAATTCAGGTCCGTTAACGGACCCTTCACAAAAATACGATCAAGCAAAACGGACCCTTCACAAAAATACTATCGAGTAAAACGGACCCTTCACAAAAATACGATCAAGCAAAACGGACCCTTCACAAAATGCCTATCAAACAAACGTACATTTCACACATTATTCATTCAAAAAGCAAACCTGGAATCAAAATAATGCATAGCATATTTCTATATAGTATGCCCATAACTTTTGAACCTTTTCTGAAGTTAAAGAAGGAAATCGCTAATCCGCCAACTTTGCGGAAAAAAAAAAAAAAAAAAGGTCGGCACTTCCTGCCTGCCCTGCGATCAGTGGCGTAGCAAGGGGTGGGCGAATCGGGCGACCGCCCAGGGCCTCGCTCCTCCTAGTGCCTCGCATCTCCACTTTGCCCCGAATTTTTCTCCATTAGAACTTTGTTCCGAGACAAAATTTTACAAAGTATTCCAGAATCACACAGTTGAAAACAATATTTT
>JAXGGA010012301.1:0-39224 GCA_038373865.1 Uloborus plumipes | reverse complement strand
AGTGGAATGGCCTGAACTTTTTTTTAACTTCATGAAAGATGGCGTAAAACTATACTTTTAGTTCTTCATTTTTGAAATGTACTCAAGAGCGTCTAAAGTTCACAGTAATAGAAAATCATTTGAAGTTTTGTTTTTCGGACATCAATGTCGAGAAATTGCTGGGAAAGCTTGACTAAACTAAACCTCTTCTCCTCTAACGTACCACAGATTGGAATAATTTTGTTATTATTCCCCCCCTGTTCATGTAGTCATGTAGAGCAGTTCTCCTAAATTCCTTGCTTATATGCTAGTCAGAATCTCCCTCCCCTTATAAAACCAGAGCTGGACTTTCACTGTATATCCTTTTGAAAAAAAAAAAACTGAGTAGCTGTCAATTGTTTCCCCATTTTTTGGGCCCTATTTGGGCCTTTAAAAAAATGCTATCATCTACTGACATGAAAGTTTTAAACACTAAGACAATATTAAATGTTGATAACCTCAGCCCCCTCCCCCCTCTACCCTTCAAGCTATTGCTGTACAACCAAAAATATTACTGAACTAGTCACTTAAGAACATATTTTACAACAAATAAATAAATAACTAAAAGACGGCTTGAAAATTCGACATCAACTTTTTAAAAATTATCAATTTAATTACAAATGTAGTTTTCAATCTTTGTTCCTTAGAATGTTTTTACTGTTTTTCAGCTTGAAATCGTTTGATAAAGGCTATTGGAATTTTGTAAAGGAATTCACTCATAAAAACACAGTTAAATTTCTGGAAAAATTAGAAAATATTGATACAGATATACAGTGTGGAAGAGCATGGCTGTGTTTAGCTCTAAACGAATCCAGTTTAGAGAGCTATTTTCGTTCATTCCTGCAAAATACCAAGCTTGTCAAAAAGTATTATGAGTCACCTGCACTACTATGTGATGAACAGGCGAGTAGTGTTTCTAACTGCATTTTATTTATAATATATGCATTTAATTTGACTTGGTTATCTTAATAAATATCTCATTTAAAGTATATTTTTTCTAACTTGTTTATCAGAAGGTCACTATTACGTGCATTTTAATACTGATATAAATTTATTTCTATAACCTATGTATGTATTTTTGTTGCTCATTTAAGTATTTTCTGCAGGAATCAAGTTTCATTTATGCTTTTGTTTTACTTGTAAATTAATGTTGCTTCAAAAAATAACTTCTTATAATTATTTTTTATTTTTTCAAAGTGGCAAGTCAAATTTGAGTCAATTATTGAAAAAAAAATATCTCAATCAGAGCCAAAGCAAAAGTAAGCACTGATTCTGTGCTTACTTTTGTTTTGGCACTGCATTGAAAAATGATAGCTTATCTTATTTAATAACCAAGAACACAGCATTGAATGAATTTCTGTTTTAATGCTTGATATTGGTATTATAATTAAAATGAGGCAACTCTTATGTGTAATCTGTTATCATGTGTTTCAATGTAGAATTTATGCTGGGGTTTTAAACTGTTGACTACATAAGCAGGGGAGAAGCCTCCCCCCCTCAATGTTAGCAAAATAAAAATGAGTAAAAAAACACCTTTTAATCTGACTTTTAATGTCAATTAGTGAGTCAATCTGTTTCAGGTCTGGATCCAGCAACATTGTTTATCTGTTTATACTTATTTTTTTTGAACTAGAAGTCTGGCATGCATGAAAAAATAGTTTTTTTATAATGTGCAAATAAAAACTAATTTTGAATAAGTTTTGTAAAGGTTTTAGTTTATTGTGCATTATTACAAATTTGGCAACATTTGGCATGTTAAGTAGCTTGCCTTCATTTTCTTTCTTTCCCATTTTGAAGCATTTTGAGACATTAATTATGTATAGTCGTGCAAATATAAATGCTTTTCGAGAATATTTCGAAAAATTAATTTCCCTTTTCTCTTTTAAAAAGTAATTGTTTTCTTTTTTAATTCTGAAGGCTTAAAAAGCTATAAAGACTGATTTATCTCAATGATTTGCATTACAGCTGCAAAAACATTGAAAATAAAAAAATGAAAATATTTTTTTCAGTCAGTTTACAAGTATGTGAATATGGATTTCTATTGTGAAAATATACTTTTTATGCAATTAATGAAATGAAAAATCAACCTAAAAAAGAACAAATTGTCTTGAAAATACTGCAAATAGCTTCTTTGAGTCCTTTCATCAGTGCAAAAAAAAGTGCCAATACAACACCAGGAAAGTTTTGCGTGAACTGAGATATTGCTATGAAATAGCCAATTGTAGTATTTTCTTGACAATTTGTGCTTCATTTGCTTTGGTTGTTCATTTTGCTCATATTTTTGCATTAAGATATTTTTGATAATGTTTCACCTATTTGTTATACCATTTTAAAATTTTATGTGTACTTATGCATTTCATGATTGTAATCTTTTATATTGCATTAGTCTTTAGCTGCACATCTGTATATCGCACCCTTGCTACAAAAGTGCCACAACTCAAAAAACTACGTTTTCCGGGAATTGCAAAAAACTGTTCCCGGGCTGACTAGACACATTCTAGTATGTTTGAATTTGTCAATATGAAGACCGATACATCTCAAACTATGATCGTTAGTTACGCATGTTACTCTACGACAGCTAGACGCCAACTCAAGATGTGGCATTTCAGTGGAAGGGGTCCTATGCATCTTGATAACAACAAAACGCCATAACTGCCCTTTAGCGGCTGATTTTTCAATGCAACTTCAGGCTCTCTTTAAGATTGGTAGAGACGTGTAAACTACGTCTAATGACGGTCATAACTCAAAAAGTACAATTTTTGAGTTGTGGCACTTTTGTAGCAAGAGTGCGATATGTTCCATATATGATATATTTTTTGTAAATAGATTAATATTTTTTTAACCTAAAAGCTTCATATTTAAATAATTGAATGAATATCTTTTTTTTTTTTTTAATTCAGCGAATGCAGTTAGTTTTGATGTTAACAGCTGGTTTGGAATTTATACCCATCAGTTTAAATGTGGTAAGTACTAACTGAAACATAAGAGAAGCGTGTTTTGGCCCATTTTATAAATTTTACATTTGCATTTAATTTTCATTGCAGGAAGAAATCAGTTATGGATGCGGCTTATCATTTTTTGAAAAAATTTCTAACTCTCAGCCAGTTGAAACACAGCCATCACATGTATGTGTCACTTCTTTTCAGCTAATTTTCTGTAAAGTTATATTTTAGTTGTTTTGACATGGGAGCTAATATAACCAAAACATTATTTTCATTTGGCTATCTGGTCCTGTTTATCAAACAGCCTGTAAAACCGAATTTCTTTTTAGGAGACATAACTGCATTATGGAGGGGGGCGGGTTGAGCATTAAGAGGAACACTATTTTACTGGAGCTCTTTGCAATTTAAACTTTATAAATTTAGTCTTTTTAATACATTTGAATTGATATTGAATATATAAGTTCATGGGTTAATTGTATTAAAAACTGATTGTTTATTGATATAAACCTATCGACCACAAAAAACAAAAAAACAAAAAAGGTTTTTCTTACTTTCAACAAAATTAATAAATCATCAGCTCTGAAGTATTGACTTCACTTAGATTAATTAGAAAAAATGACTGAAAGCAAGTAAAAAGATCGAAGAGAAATGATTTTGTGTAATTTGATTACTTCAAACATCATGGTTTCAAAAATATGTGCAAATTTCAAAATCACTTTCAAATGAGATTTATAATACTGTTTCTAGTTTGACAATGATAAAATCACAATCCTCAAAACCTTTACAAAATGATTTTTCCGTAATTTATACAGAAACATTTAATTGGACACTAGGGATTATTGTGTTTTATTGATTATTGCAATGTAACTTCCAGACTACAAGCTTTCTGCCAAAGTTAGACAAAGCACTTGGATTGCTTTGTGATCCTAGCTTGCTAGTTAGGGTTACCAGTTACTTCATCATTATAGTAGATTTGTAGCTTTAACTTTTGTATGCTTACATATTGTTATAAACTGTCTGGCAAGTAAAAAATCCTACAAAATTAGTTTATAAATTTAAATTTTTTTCAATGCAATGAAAGAAAAATTAATTGCAAAAAGTATGCAGACTGTAGCAAGGTGAAGCATTTCTATTATTAAGAAAACTGGAGTGAAAATCATAACTAAGAAATTTATGTAAAGTAGTATCTTGTAAAGTGTATACATCCCTGCCAACTTGTACATTTTGGCCGTACAATGTACGTTTTTTGCTCCATTGTACGATCGTACGATAAAGGTGTAAAATCGTCCGTTTTTATACAGATTTTTCATCAATTTCAAGGTTTTTTTTTTCATTTAACTAAATTTCAACTACCAGGCTTCTTTAAAATTCATCGTTGTGTTAATACACGAGGGAGAGCCTAAACTTCATCATATTTCAGTACTGAACGCGTACTTCGCGGAAAACTTGTTCACATGGTGGAAACTGCAATCCTTTTGCATCGTGCAAATATTTTAATATTTGCGAAAGTTTTAGGTTACATTAACATATGCTACCTAAGATTATCACATTTAATTATTTATTTCAATAATTTAAATTTTTTTCTTCCCATTTAACATGCTTACATTTTACCCTCGATTCTGGTAAAATCGCTTCTTTTGTTTGACATTTCAATCCTTTAACATCTTGTCAGTGTTTTAATATTTTTGATGGTGGAAGTTATTTTGACATATTGCTATCTTAAATGAAATGATTGCATTTTTTATTTTTATAATTAATAAATTTAGTTGAAAAAAACTAATCTGTAGTCAACGAAAAATTGCTTCATGTGTTAAGATTTCAGTCCTTTTGCATCGTGAAAGTATTTTAATATTTTGACAATTGGAAGTATTTTAACATGGCTACTGAAGCCCTCTTTATTTTATTTCACATATTTTTTATTCATGTTTTTTTTTCTTCTTACCAGCATGCTGATATTCAACACATACTTCAGAGAAAATTGCATAGCTGAAATTCTTTTATTCAGTTGAAAATCTAAAGAAATGTTAAAATGAAAGAAAACTACTGAAAGTGACAGTGATACAATTACGATAACTTATTTAATGTCTGATTTTCATTAAGAAATAGGTTATTGTCTTAGTAAAAAATTGTAAGATTTTCTAAGTAGACATGTTAGCAGTATATCTGTACCTCAGAACCAGACTAACGTAAGTCCACTTTCGTCATTTTTCAGTAGAGGGGAAAAAAGATGTATTCGACAATTGTTTTTCCCCTCTACCGAAAAATGACGAAAGTGGACTTACGTTAGTCTGGTTCTGAGGTACAGATATAATCCTGCCCAAAAGTAGGTATTCCTCATATTGTTGATTGGCAAAGAAAAATTCAATTACTTTTTGTGCAGTGCAAGGTAATAGAAGTATACAAGGGTTGGAAAGGAGTTTTATCAATATTAAAACAAAACTACTTTTATATTTTTTTTACTCTGGCTTAGAAACTATTCTGAATGTACTATTATATAAATATTAATTTGGAGGTGAAATCTGAATTAGATTTTCTAATGCAAAATTTAATTTCTTGAGGAAGTTCCATAAAAGATAGTAAATTTAAAAAAAAATCAGAAAGTAACTTTATGTATTTAATTAGCATTTTGGAACAAGATAGTAGTGTTTAACCCTTAGATAGCAGGAAATACTTTTTAATGTCATCTTTTTCACTCCCCCCCCCCTCCTCCAAATGTTCCATTCAAAAGCTGCTTTCTATTACTTTACTTTTTTTTCAAATCAAAATTTGTTTTACTATTTTATTTATGTCCAGATTGAAGCAGCAGATGGATAAAAAACATTATTGTAATTGTTAAAAGTTAGACTGTTTCAAGTATACATGAGTTAAACTTTCAAAAAGATTATTTTAATTCTTTAATAGGACTTACATTTTATTTATTATTGCATTTGGACCCAACACCCAACAGAGTTATTTTAAAGTTAAAAAAATAAATAACTGTGAAAAAAACTACAATAAAGAAAGTAAATAAAAATAAAAACTTATTTTACTGAACAATTTTCTGAAATTCGTATGTAACAGAGATGAAATGTGATTTGATCCCAATATCAATGCAATGAAAACCGTTAAAAGAAATTTGTGGTATGTTTGATCTGTTTGCCCAAGTATTAATTTTTTCTTTCCTTTATTTCACTGCTGATGATTTAAATCATTCTATTTTACAGTACTGCATGAAAGAACTTCCCAAAACAAACGTTCAAGAATCTGTTCCTTTCGATGGTGCCGAAGAAGTCACTGGTGACTTCACAGTTACAGAAGTAAAGAATGTTGAATGTAAGACTCCAGTGTTGAACGTAGTTAATTTATTGCACAAATTGGATTCTGTCGAAAAGAACATTGGTTGCAAAGATGAGGACTTGGAAAGGATATCCCATTATATCAACATTGATGCAGACACTGCTAAAGTAGGCGGGGATTTAGAAGTCATTCGATCCAAAGTAGTGAGGAGAACAAAAAGGTCTGTTAGTTCTAAAGATGCTCCAAGTGAAGGCAGCGAAGCACAAAACTGTGACTTAAACATTCAGTCAAATGGGTCTGATAACCTTCAAGAGAATCGCTTGAGTAAGGCCACAACAGATTCTGGACTTTATCTTGAAACACCTTGTTCGTCGGATAGTGAATGTGTGGAACTTTCAGACGAAATCAACAGCACCGAAGATTTTGGCAGGACTTTTGAAAGTGCTCAGTTTCGTCAGGACATAAATATCACCTTCACAGTACCTTCCAAAAGTGTTAAGGATTTGAGTGAGGATACTGTTGAAACGAGAGGGAATCCTGAAGGTCAGGAAGACCCCAAAACTGTCTCATGTAGCCAACGTGATGTTTCTGTCCGCTTGCCCTTGTTGCCTGGAAATGATGGGATGGATGATAAAAGTGAAGAGGAGGAAGAAGAAGTGTCAATATATGATCTATGCAAACCCTCATATATTGCTAAAAATGAAGCAAATGACTCTCCGTCATCTAAGTTTCATCATCAAGAAGCTGCAAAAGAAGTTCTACTAACATGTGCGAAGAAACATAATAATGTTGATGATGTTTCAGATGAAATAGCTAAGCTATTGAATGAAAAGTCTGAAAGTCTGGATTTCAGGTAAAATATTTTACATTTTCCTCTTATTAATGCTTTTTTTTTTTTGTCTTTTCAATTTGTTATTAAGAAAAACAAACAAAATCTATTGAAATATTCAGCAATTTTTATTAAGTGTTAATCCTCGTGGGTCCCCATTTCGGTTACACTCAAGACACTTGGGGTCATAAATGACCCCAATGTTTCCTTGCATTAATTTATTATGATTATTAAAAGTTACATGCATTTTTTAAGTTCACACACTTTTTAATGATAAAAAAATAAAAATAAAAAGATGCAATCAAAGTAAAATTTAGTTTATGCGCTAAAAATAATAATTTTTGAGCAAAGTATACAATAACTGTAGATTTATTTACAATTGTTACAGATGTGAAACAAATGATTTTTGCAACTTAATTTCAAGCACTTATGACATTTTTCGATACATTTTCTATCCAGTTCTCTTGGACAAAAGTTGCAACGCCCTCTTTTTTAGCATTCTGTGGCAGAAACCCCAAGGTTACCAAGTTACTTACTTTGCGATTCTTAGAAGTCAACAGCTGTTGAGTACATTAGCCAGCAAAATCCTGGGTAGATTGTATCTCATAAGCCTGCCAATAAATATTTTTTATGTTCACTATGGCTGTGAAAGCCTTTGTTTTAGTGAAAATTATTCATTGTGAATACTATAATTTTGTCTAAAAATATGTGGTGCTTTGCAGGGTTCAAAATATATTAATTTAAAGTATGTTGCTTCACAAATAACAAAATTTAAGAGTCTTCATTAAGTCTTTTGTTATATTTATTGGATTAAATTCTTTATTGTGCTAATTAACACATTGACTGTCAAGCTACGAAAAATTTTGTGGCATATGAGCTTGTACCTACAAGACAGTTTGCAGGAAATCCAGCAACTACAAGTTATCTTAGTTTTTCTGTTCAGCAAAGCTTAAATGCTACAAATTACAGTTAATTTGCGATAGTTAGAAATCTAGCAGAACAGTAGAAAATCTATGATTTATCACAAGTTTGCCTTGTCACTAGTTTCAGTTTTCAGCATTAAACTAACAACAATCTAGGATACTTTAATTAATATATACGTAATTGAAAAAGTTACAAACCATAAAATAATTTAATTAAAGAAAACGTTTGTAATTTGGTATAAAACACAAAAAACAGAAGGAAAAATCAAAAACTTTACAACTCTCATTTTTTGAAGATAATCTGTCATTTTAAGTTTCAACAAATAGTTTTGTGAATTGTGAAACAGTAAGTCCTCAAGCTTTTTCACAAATGTTTCTTCAACAGTATTTTCATTTTATTCCGTGTTTTGTGCTAACTCTTCGTGGCAAACCTTGATGTTTTGGCTTTTGGATTCGACTGCAGGAACTCAAGATGGGGAAAGTGAAAGAATATTCACACATTTTTACTTGTAACTTTTTTCTGCTCTCTTTGTTTTTGTTGTCAAATTTTAAATCATCTTTAAAAATGTGAGGATAATTTACTTGAAAGTGAAGCCAAAGGGGACGGTACTTAATAAAAAGTTCGAGTTATCGTAATATTCAAATTATTGAACTTCAAGTTGCTGTGAATTGACTGGATATTGTAGTTTGACAAGAGTCAACATAATAATTTATTTTTCTATTATTTTTTTGTGTTTAAAATAAAATATATATGCTTGATTTCTTTTCATTCCTAGAGTTGGCAACAATATTCTTCTTTATTTCCTCGTAGAAATATATGAGCATGAAGAAGAAAATTTTTACAAAGTAAGGAATAAAAATGAAAACTATTTTATTTTCATTTATTTATAAGCTTCATTATTATTATTATTTTTCATTTTTATATTCTTAAGAACTGAATAATTTAATACTTTCAAACTGTTGAAGTATATTTTTTTTCTTTTCTTTTTTTTCTATTACTTCTAAATAAAAATTTTTTTTTTTTTTTTTTTGTATATTTAGTTAATAAAAGAAAAATATCAGGCATTGACTGTTAGAGCAGCTGAAATTTTACTGAAATCTCTTCTTGTATTTTAAGTTCAATGTTTTTAAAGTTGATACATATATTTCAAAATTTAGTGCTTACTTTTATGAGTACTTGCACCAATTCTAAAGCTCTAGTTCAGCAAAAAAAAAAAAAAGTTTAAACAAAAATGACTATGCCTATCACTATAAAATCAATGCTTTATTTTTATCTTCTGGACAATAATACTTAGAATGCTAGTTAAGTTTTATATACATTTACATATCGCTTGCTCTCATCTGCATTCAATAATTAAATTATCATATTTTAATCTTTGACCGACTTTATGAACATATATTTTTGAAACTTATAATCTTTCAAACCTAGCATGTATGAATTTATTTTTTCTAAGTTCAAGTCATTTATCTTAAAAAAAATCATTAGCAAGATCTGTTAAAAGTTTGAAAAAAAAAAAAAAAAAAAGAACTTATTTAATTCTTTATTTATCAATTTTAGTGCTAAGTAATTGAATCTCTGTTTTCAACCAAATAGAAAATCTGTCTGTAATGACATCTACCCAGTAAAAAGAGGCGAGTTCTCCCAAATATCCCCCCCCCCCCAACTGCAGCTCTGATAAAGACCAATAATTTTAGCCAACTAGATTCATCAGTGCTGTATTACATTGTTTTGCATTTGCATATTTGAGTATAACTTCACTTCTCATATGTATTGTTATTTATGTACTTTGTTCTGTATTTTTATTATTACTTATGAACTTTTTAACAGAATTTTGATGCTGCCTATGAGATCTTTCTTGATTTATTTTCCACCTTTCTTTCAGCTCTATGGTGGATTTTTAAACTTTTCCGAAGGTTCATATCAAAAGGCGTATTTTTTGCTTTCAAACAAAAGCATTTATTTTCTAAAAGCAGGAAATAGCCAGCAGAAGTTTTTCAAATATTGTAGCCTTCGTTATAGTAGCATAGATTACATCACTGTAAGTAAAATTTTAATGCATAGATTTTTGATATTACCATTTTTTAGTTTTCATGTTTATAAGATTAAGAAATTTGAATGCCTTTGTCATTTTTAAGGTGGATTTAAATTATCAAGGATTTAAAATTATCTCTGGAAATAAAGATCACTTTCATCTTGATACAGCTGATGAAGAATTAACCAGGTATGTCAGTTTATTTTTTTCAATAAGTACATATTTGTACCTTCTGAGTCACTGCGGCCAATGTTAAAGTTTTATCAAATTTAGTTTATAATAGTCATATGTTGACTAAGTAATGAGCTTTTCAGTGCGACAACAACCAATGTAATGCAGCACCGTAGTATTATGCTTATAATAATCACTTTTACTCAAATCCCATAATCTTCATTCCCATTTGCTTCAAACTCAAGCTATAAATTTAATTTTTAGCCTACTTTCCCGTTAAAATTAAAAGAAAGACGAAAAAAGTATTAAAAGTAGCTTAATGCATCTAAAAAATATCGCCAAGTCCAAAAAATATCGCCAAGTTAAAAAAATAAAAAGGTAAAATGAAAATCGAAAAATTAAAAATTTGAAAGTAGGGTATTGAGATGGGGAATTTCTGTGTCGGTCGGTCTGTCGGTCGGTCGGTCTGTCTGTCCCCCCCTAATAACTTTTGAATGAACATTCCGATTTGGACAAACTTTTTTTTGTTGGAAAGATCTTGGCGAGTACAGCTCATTCCCATATTTGATTTTTCGATTTGAACAATTTTTGGTTCAACTTTGAACCGTTCAAATAACCTGTCCCGCGATGCTAACTTTTGAGTGAACAGTCGATTTGAACAAACTTTTTTTTGTTCGAAAGATCTTTTCAAGGATACTTCATTCCCGTATCTAAATTTTCGATTTAAGCAATTTTTCGTTCAACATTGAACCGTTCAAACAAGCTGTCACCCCTAATAACTTTTGAATGAACAGTCCGATTTAAACAAACTTTTTTTTGTTCGAAGCATCTCGGCAAGGATACTTTATTACCGTATTTAAATTTTCAATTTGAGCATTTTTGGTTCAGCATTGAACCGTTCAAGCAACCTTTCTCAACCTAATAACTTTTGAGTGAACAGTCCGAATGGAATAAACTTTTTTTTTTGTTCGAAAGATTTCGGCGAGTACAGCTCATTCCCATATTTGATTTTTCGGTTTGAACAATTTTTCGTTCAATATTGAACCGTTCAGAAAAAAAAATTAACATTAGCGTCTACGGGGAATTTAAGTTGAATGTTGATCCTGAACTTAAAGTCGGATCTCCTTCAAACTAACTTTGTAAGAAAATGGTTTTGATAAGTAATGTTTGTAAAGTACTTTTCTGAGAATTCTTCTGTGAGGACTCTGATTCCGACTCCGACTCCGCAAACATGGCGGAAATGCAGGCTCAGAAAAAAAATGACTGACTGTGCAGACGATTTTTTGTTTATTTATTCATTTGTTTTATTTAATTTATTATTATTTTTTTTTTGGCAGACGATCTTTTTTGTAACAAAACAAAACGAGAAAATTTTATTCTTTATTTATATTTAACAACTGGCAACGGATTAAAAGTGAAATTCGAGACATTTTATTAACAGACGAGTTTTTTTTTCTTTTTTTTTTTCTTTCTTTGATAAAATGTGTTTTGATGCTCTTTGTACTTTTATTTATTTATTTATTTATTTTTGAAAACGATGGAGGATTTTTTCTAAGGAGGAACTGTAACAGTTACTCTTTAAAAGGTGCGACAAAACTTTATTTATTCGTTAATTACTTTTTACGTGTCTATTTCATCTGATGAGAGGGGTGTATTTTGCTTTTCGAAATCAGCTCTAAGTGCTAAAAAGGTATGTTTGACATAATTTTCAGTCTCAGATAATCAAGAGAATAATGATCAGATGCGAGGATGTCGATGTACGGGAAAGTAGGCTCGTTTAGTTCTTGACAGAACTTCTTGTTAAACTTTACTTTTCCAAATATCTGAATTGAAAAAAAGTTTTTAAAATCTGTTTTTAAAATTGGTTTAGGAGAAGATTTTAAGTGTTGAAAACTTAGAGATTTTCACTATGTGCATGTGTGTTATATGGTTACATTTTAAAATGGTGTTGAATAACCATAAATTTTACTTTCTTTTCATATAGAAACATTCTATCAAGTCTAGAAATAGGAATCAGAAGATTCATTCCTAGGTTGCCTCTTCCCTCAGTTTATACAGACTCTACTTCCCGCACTATAGTATTAAAAAAGTTTTTGTCTTCAGTTTTAAATTGTGAGGTAAGTACTTCTTTTTTTCCCCATTGTTTCCTAAATTTCTGTTAGACAAAAGTAGTTTTATGCTGCTTGTTTAAGACATTATGAAATGAGAGAAAAGGGGGTTCAAACAAACCAAGCACTGCAACTAGAGGTCTATTGTACTAGCTCAGCGTGTCTTAAACTTTTTTACAAGTGGAACCCTTTTCGCTGTCCACTTTTTTGGCGGAACTCTTGTTTTTATTTCTATCCCCCGCCCACACACATTTTCTTGAAGCAAGTGCCTGCCCATGGATCATGCAATGGCTACTGGAACAGTTCTTTGCAACATTTTTAATAAGCTGCACTGCTCCTTTAATTATGCCGCTCATTGCTTTTCCTCCGTCTGAACAGACATCAATGCAATTGTCCCATGAAATTTCATTATCTTCAAAAAATGAATTGAGCAGTCCAAATATTTCCTGTCCAGTAGTACGTGTTGGTAGTGATTCGCATCACAAAAGATCTTCCAGTATTGTGTTTTTATGCTGATATCTAACTATGACAAGTAATATAGCGAGTCCTGCTACATCAGTCGACTCGTCCATCTGTAATGCAAACTTGCATGATTTTACACGAGAGACAATTTCATCCTTAATATCGTTTGCTAGATCTCTGATACGTGGAGCTACAGTATCATTAGAAAGTGGGATCTTAGCTATTTCTTTTGCTGTTTTTTCACCTAACATGCATATTACCATTTCTACCGCAGAAGGTTTAATGAGATTTTCCGCAATAGAAGTAAGCTTCACCGCATTGGGCGATCTGATAGCTGACTAAATAAGAAGCCTCAGTGACTTTTTCATTAACTGTTTTGGTAGTATAAGTCATAAAACTTTCTAATTTCAAGAGTTCATCACGCGTTCGGATAAAAAACTCTACAGGTTTATCCTTAAACTCACCATCAACATATTCTAAACGACGGCTCATTTTAGCAGGAGCCATTGAGCTGTTGGGGAGTACTTTACTGCATAAAACACATTGAGAATTATCATTATTATTCATGAATCCTAAAGACAAATAACTTTCATCATATTTCCTATGTTCTTTGGCAACTAATTTTGGTTGATCACTTGTAGAAGCACCAGCTGAGTTAACTTTTTTCGGGGCAATCTTTACCGTACCACTTCCACTTCCATTATCGTCGTAGTCATCTTTAACAAATGAACTACTTGCTGGGCTCGAATCAGAGGAATTGCTTTCCTCAATAGAACATTTTAGCGCGCCTGTCTTAAGCCATCTCTTCACGCTGGAAAAAAAATCATAAAACAAATTTGAGTATGGAAAGTACTTCTCTCAATTTTGCATCAACTGGAATTGAATTTACATTGTCAATAGTTAAGAGTCGTTTTGGATAAATGAGTCATTTTATATAATTGGCATAAAATAATAAATGATAAAAGCATGCACTCCTAAATGCATATTGTTTGCTATTTGTGGAGATTCAAACACATGTTTCTTCGTATCTTTGGAAGTCTTTTCTGTTGATACTGCCATTGATCTGCCAATTGCTGTATGAAAGTTCGAGTTTTAATTAATTTTAACTTTGTTTCTGTTAACATTGTTTTTTATTTTTAAATTTTCTTACTTTTCACCTTTTTATTTATAATTAAACTTATTTGTCTTAACGTAATGTTGGATTTCATATTCCTTTCTTTCATACTTATTGCTCTTTTGATTTCTCCCTTGCCTCAAAGTTAAAGTGGTATCCACTGTAACTGGTTCTACATTTCTGACCCATCTTTGATGTTATAAGTCTGGTAAATGATTTCCCATTAATAAGTTAATAAATACTTTTTAGTTTACCAGTAAAAGTATAATCACTGGTGTTAAAAAAGCACAAATCTCCAAAACATTGTAAGATCATGTATTGAGGCTTAAGGAATTCCTTTGTCAATGCAAAAAGATGTGAGCTTGTAGTCTTTTATTGGATTCCTGCTTTTGTAGAATGTCTTCGTATCCTCAAGGTCACATGTTTCTACACTGAAAAGTGGATCTCCTCATAACACCAAAACACATGTCTGAAAATTTGTGTTTTTTTTTAAGTCCATAGCTATAATTTTGATTCACTGTTTAATTCTTCTTAAAATACATGTTTGTTGATGGTCGATTTTTGATTCACTTTGTTTAATTCTTCTTAAAATACATGTTTGTTGATGGTCGATTTATATTTAACAATTTTACTTCAACAGCAGTCTGCAGTGCAGCTACAACATTACGCACTAGCTCGATGGGAAGATTACACTTCATCGAGCATTACTCCTTCAGGTCCAATCTATCAAGATTATCTTATGTACAGGCACAAGTTTGTTGAAGAAAATAAGACTACACCATGGCAGCCAGGCTATTTCCTTTTGAAGTATACCTTTTATGAATATTTTGTAATACTACTTGTTATGTTAGAAAATATCACATAAAATTTATTTTCTAAACCCACATTGAGCGATATCATTGTGAGAGGTAGCATTCAACTATTTTGAAACTTGCAAAAATTAATGGAAAGTTTTACCAGTTTTGCAACTGATGGAACATTTTAAAATGATTAGCTCCAGCTGTTCCCTGTGACGGACAATTTTCTTTAAAACTTATTTCAATATGGTAAATATATTTCTTTAAAAGGATTCAGTTTTGATAATCATTTGTTTTGTTTTCATTATTTTTAAATTCTTACTGTTATTTTCTTAGGTACAATTACAATAATATGAATTATCTAAAGGGAGAAATACCTTATGTATCTCTTATTGTTAGGTTGCTTCAAAGTACATTAATTACAATACCTTAGTTTATTCTAGGCCTCATTGGCAATGGGAAAATCATAAAAGCTTCTCTGCAATTTTATGTTACTTAAAGCTCAACTGTACATGCAGTTAAAAAAATGCAAAACTCAAAATACGTGAATTTTCTGTGCAATATGTGACTGCTTGAATATGTTGAGTCACTAGAATGCAATGAAAATTCTGTTACTACTCAGTTTTAAATTCTACTATCTGAGAAATAATGTAGCAAAACTCATTGTCAAAAGCCACAAGCACCGAGACAAATCTTCATAAGTATATCTCAATCATAAATAGTGCACTGCTAGCACCAAATCGATCTTTTCAAAGTCTTTATTGCCTCGAATATGGTCAGCCATTGATTTGAGTTCAGTAGTAGTAGTAGCGAAATTTCTGGCAGCATTTTATTGTTACTGTTATGTAGTCTATCAGATACCTTATTCTTTACTTTGCTATATACTGTTTCACTTTTAAAAAAATTTAAATATTTTTGAACAATTTGTTTTATTTATTTATTTTCAATACTGGGTCATTTAGTTGATATTTAGTTCATTTGTTCTGAATTTTAGTCTTTAATCTTATTGTAATAAAAAAACAGCAAATACACTCATTCATTTTTGAAAATAAGATTTTTAGAAAATAAATTGACATGTTTTTTTTACAGATAACTTTAATTGCTAAAATGCTTTGTTTTATTTAGAGCTGGTGTACTATATTGCATGGAAGATGAAAAAAGTAAACCTTCATTTTTCATTCAGATGTGGTAAGAATATGACAGCAAATTTTCTTAGACTTATTGTTTTCTTGGTTTGAAGAGTTAAAGGTTCTAATTTCTATCAATTTTTAGTACACCTCATTGTCAAGGCTGCCGAAGAATACATCTTCTAAATCGTCCCAATGCTTTTGAAATCATTCGATCCAACAGTTATTCCTTACAGTTAGCTGCTGCTGATTCTTATGAAGCATCAAAATGGTTGCAGTGCTTTTTAGAAACTGTTTCACTTGCAGGCCATGTAAGTTACTTGAATTTTGCTTGCTTTAATTCCACTTTATTTGTATAATTTTATGTATCTTTTCCCCTAGTGTATTTAAATGATGAAAATATATGTTATGATATTTAATACCTTGAAAAAGTGGGTAAACTTGTGGGTGAGGAAAAAAAAAAGTTTTTTTTTGAAGGGGGTGAGCACCGTAGGTGCTCACCCCCTTCACAACACTCTACGGGTACTTCATACTTCAACACTCTACGGGTACTTCATACACTCTACGGGTGAACACCGTAGACTACATACAAATTTTAGATATATATTTTGAATTTTTCTTAAATAAATATTTTGCTTTCTTGTTCAAAAAGTATATTGTATTGTTGTATAAAGATACTTTTACAATGTAATATTTTGTCTATGTAACATTCAAAGAGAAAAATTACGTGCTAAGTGAAGCGAAGATACAGATATAAGGTCGAAACATATAGATTTATTTAAAAATATATGTTTGCACCAGATTTAACCATGTCTACACCAGTGTCGTATCTTCATACTTGGAGCAGTAGCGAATTTACAAGTTAGGGGCCCCATCACAATGCATATTTAGGGGCCTCTTTGCCTGCAACAAAGCTATGTAAAGCATTTATCATGTGCATTTTTGTAACTCTTATGGGACCCTTAGGATCATGGGGCTCCTCACAATTGCAATATGGTATGCTCGTCACTGACGTTGAGCTATATACAAGTCATCATGTTGTTGAGAAGACTATTGATTAGTGTTTTGTTGGTGAACATGTGACTTACTTGTGTGTTAGATGATGATTAGTTTCTTTAATCTTAGATAGAGTTTTCTGCTATATTATGCTTCTTTGCTGGCAACAAGTGAAAATAAAAAGAGACTGCTGTTTAATGACAACATAAATGCAACTGAAAATCAAGTGTAGTGTTTATTTAGGGAGAGGATCCTTGGGAGAGGGCGGGTAGAAGGGGGTATAACATCCCTTTAGGAAAACAAGGATAACTTAAAACTTCTTTTGCAAATTTTAGTGTCAAGATTTTACCTGAGATGAGCCTTAATCACCCTTATTCTGCATGAATGATGACTCCAACCCCCTTTTTATTTGTATGCTCATATTTTAATAAGCACTCATCCGGAACCAGAAGCAGGATCCACCCTTGTTTCAAATGCCCAGAAAAATGGTCAATGTAAAGAATTAAAAAATACCTATCTTTTATCAATCAAGGCATACTTGCACAGTTTTCAAATGAGTAACTTGAACAACAAGCTGTCAGAAACTATACCGGTTGATTTACTTTTTTTTCAACACATAATCATCATATAGTTTAATTCTGCGTGATTGCAAAATAAATAAATAAAACATTTTTAAAAATGGCACAAAAAAAAAAAAAAAAAAAACTGACGTATTAACAAAACATGCTATAAAATCTTTTAAGCAGATCAAGTATATGCAAGTTATTTTTCTTGTCGAAACTTAATCATTTGTTCACTTTTTAATATTAATTATATTATTTTATTTGTTTATTTTTGAATTTGAATTTTATACAACAAAAAGTATCTTCGATGTACATATATTATATATTTATATACATATTAATTTTTATCCTCTTATACTAATTACTTTTCCCCCTCTTTAGTTTATTGACACTGAAAAGAATGTTCAGAAAGCTAGCTGTGTCCTTTTTTCAAATGATACCATTATAATAGCTCAGGAAATATATCGCAAATGCACATTTAAACTTCTTGGAAAAGCTAAACTTTCAGATTTAGTTACAGTGTTTGTAGATCCTATTGCAGACACATGCTTGATGCTGGTAAGTTAGATGTTCTGCCTTTCATAGCTTTCTTATTCTTGGATTATTGATTGAATTTTGACTGGTTTTTGTAAATATGAATTCCATTATCCCCAGGGAGGCCCATGGCCATTTGAAATGAAGGGTCCCCTTCACCATATGGATTTGATACAGATTTTAAATAACTGATATATATTGCGCAAATGTATTTTAATCATTTAAAATTGTTTTTTTTTGTTTGAATACATAATCAATCATAATGGTTGATTATGTTAGTTATAAATAGTGTTAATGGTGAACAAGGTTTAATTTGCTTCGGAAGTGAAGCTCCTGCACTTACGAAATTTGATATTTTAGACGGAATTTATGCTATTCACGCAATAAAAAATGTGATTACTTTTGGGCCCTTACACCTCTTTTGGTAGAAATTATGCCCTGGTGATGAGAAAGAAGTTGGATGGAAGTATGAACGTTTACTTTTCTATTCGCATGCATATTGCATCAAATAATGTTCTTAATTTTTAGCTCAATGCCATCTAAAGTTAAAAAATGATATCTTCAGGATTTCTCGGGTCCCGTAGGCACTGCCTATGTTGCCTATTTAGTAATCTGGTCCTGATTATACCTTTTTAATGAGATAAATACAATAAAACTGTCTGTCATATACTGTTAGGACCTAAGAAATGTTATAGACAAATCATTGTTGTAGATTAGTGGTTCCCACCCGTTTTGTGTCCATTACCCAGGCCCCATCATTTCGGGATTCAGGGTGGTCAATTGCCCCCCTCCTCAGACTTTGGATAGTCAATGTATTTACATGTAAGTAGGCGTGGTTTTTGCCATTTTTTTGAAAATTTACATTGTGTATACACCCTTTGCCCCCCCCCCCCCGGAAAAATTCGAAATGACAGGCCTGCCATTACCCTTCATCTAGAGATCTACTGATACATATTCCCCCTCCCTTTTTCTTCCTGGAAAAAAAAAAAAAACTTGGTGCTAGTGAACTACAGTATTAAAAACTTAAGATAGCTACTATTTTTAAGTTAAAGTAAAATGAATAATAAAGAAAGTTTATCCAATCATTCTTAAATTTAAAGAAAATGAAGAAAGAAATCATAAAAGTACCCTTTTTATGCCATCCCCCCTTTTCTTACAATAATATTCTAAGGGGATTAGACTATTATTGTAAAAAATCTCTCATTTTAAGGGGTGAAAAAACTCTTTCTAATCTCTATATACTCTCTAATATCTCTCTATAATATATCTCTAAATTTAAAGGGAAAAAATGACTGTTTATTGACCTACTTATCAAAAACTGAAGTGAATTAGGGTCTGGGGAATTTAAATTGTGTGCATATAACATTTTGATTGCTATTAAAAAAACCTAATTTGATAAAAGTAATTTAAAACTTAGAATATGTTTAGTATAATAATAATTTATAACGTATGCAGATGCATGCACATATAGGCAAAGACATTTTCGAATCTATCAGCATTAGGAACATCTTTAAATATTTAAAGCTTGGTCAACGTTGCAATTAATGGCCTCTTTCAGTTATTTTCATTTAGTGTCTACTTTGTGTTTTCCTACTGCATTTCCAATGTTTCCATACTTAAAAAAAGTATCCGAGATAGATTTAGAAATACTTATTTTTTTGACATCACCTTGCTTTAATCCCTCATCAAAGCGAGTATGGTTTAACTTTGCCTTCAATTTTCCTGAAATCATTTCTTAGCATTGTGCTTCCATCTTTTGTAACCTCATAATTTGAGAAAAAGGTTTTAAGATAAAAAAGCCAAGTAATTAAGTAAATTAAGACAGGTACATCTGAAATGGGACTTGCTATAGGCAAGTTGAAAATACATTGGGTCAATTAGAATTTTACTATGATCATAGTAACAATAATAATCATAACAATAATAATAATAATAATAATGCCTACAAATAAGTATTTAGTAAGTCTTTCCTTAAGAAAAGAAGTATTGCAAATATTTTTAGTGCATAGCTTCAACTTAAAAACTTTACATTAAATATCCAAAATGAGAAGAGATAATCTTAAAAAATAACAAATTCAAAATTAAGTTGGATAAAATTGATTCAATACATAACAGTTTATTGAAAGATATTTTTCAACCTTTAAATACTTTCTTTTTTAGGAATTTGAAATAGCAGAGGCTACTAAAAGTTGCGGTGAATGGATTATTTACTTTGAATCAGTGCTGGAGAAAGAAAAGTTTATGGATGTCATTCGCCAAAGGTGGAGTGAAATTTTTCAGGTAAAGTGCATTCTTAATCTTCATTTGTTAAATTTACCTAAGATGGTCTTGTCTAAGACTTATTCTTTACAAAAATCTAGCTGTAACACAAAAGAGATACTGAAGAGGAGAAAATACTAATTAAATGCTTCAAACTGAATTTTATACACAAACATTTTTCAACCTTTAAATGACGCATCTTCCCGTTTAGTAACATGCCCAATTTAGTGTTCTGAAGCCCTACGGGAACAAAATTGAAGAGCGGAAACACTGAAAATACTGTAAACTCAATTTTTAACTTGTGTACAGCAGCATTTGTGTTGATGAACATAAACAGATTATTTTTTTCATAATTTTTATTATTCATCTTTTTTTTTCCTTTAATTTTGTAAGTTTTAAATGCCTTCTTGGTGGTCTGCAGTGAAGAATAAGTTACTATTTGAACAGTAAGCTATTTTTAGGGTATCTATCAATGCTTTAGAAGGTTTAACTTCAGAGTATTTTTTGTTTCACCAATTTAAGTACACTGTTTAATACTCTCTACTTATTACTCATATTTTTTTTCTGGTTACTTTTCTTTTTTGTTTTTTGTTTTGGAATTGCATAAAGGGAAAAGAGAAGTTATTATTGCCAGTTGAAAAGCATGAGGGGGAGGGGGGGGTATCAAAAAGCTTTAAGTCAAAATTTCAAAAATTGCTTTTGATCATGTGGTTTATTTTACAAGGATGCACGGGAAAAATTCTCCAGTATTCCCTTTCTGAAACTAAGCAATATGAAACAAGATTTAAAAAATAATAAAATAAAATAAAAAGATAGTGTACATTATTAAAAACGTGCTAGATGTAAACATGCTAATTGAAACTAGTTTCTGAATTAATAATCCAACCCCCTAAAAAAGTAAGAAATAAATAAAGCAGGCCATTAACTGACACTAAATTTTGGTTAAATGGAAAATGCTTTAAAAAAATTAATTTGAATTTTGATGTCTTGAATCAAGTCATGTTTTTTGCAATGACAAATTCAGATTGATATGTCTATTCTATAGCAGACTCAAAGTTTAGCATGAAAAGGGGGCTGCATGAGGTCTGAGGTCCAAAAATTGAACTAATAGCAATTTGTCATTGCTCAAAAAAAAAAAAAAAAAAAAAAAAAAATTACTTGAAACACCAAGAATTGACAAATTGCATAAATGTTTTCATTTTTATAAACCATTTAGCCATGATAAACATAAGTGAAAGTAATGACAGCAATGAGGAAATAGAATTTATAAACAGAGATTAGTGATAACTAACTACCTCCCAAATTCGTGTATCTAAAATTTATGCTGTATTTCCTCAGGGAAAAAAAAGAGAAAAAACTTGTGTAACTTTCAAATGAAAGTGAGTCATTTCATTTCCTTATTTGTTGTGCCAAAAGGGGGTAAGTCATGCAGTTTTGTTCCAAAAAAAGATTAAGTCCTTTTACTTATTTTCTTTCTGAATAACAATTCTGTCTAGATTTTATCAACTGCGTAACTTAGTTTATTATCGCACATTGATTACTGAGAAGAATTATCTTTCACTTAAGTTTGATATTAAATATTACATAACAAAACGGGTTTTAGGGAATTGAAAAAAAATGACTTAACGCAATTTGGAAACAAGCTCTTCAATTCATCTGAGAAAGAAGGAACTTTTGAAACTTTGTTAAGAGTAAAGAATAAATAAATTAAAAACAAAACAAAACTATAAAGCATTCATTCACTGAAGTGTGCTCATTGTTTGGATCGAATACCCTACCTATTTTTGGACCTTTAAATTGAAGATTAAAACCTAAAATTAATGACATTGACATTTGAAGGGCCAGGGGGAAAAAAGATGAAAGTCACTTTTTTGTCAATTTTGAGATATTAGCGCTATCTAGGGGCTATGAAGGACTAGTATCATCTGGTACAACAACAAGGGGGGAAAAAGATGAAAAGCGGCCGAAATGTGCATGAAAACTCGAAAAACTACATAAGGAGCTACGAGAAATCAAACTTTGTTGTTTGTTTTTCTCGAAATCGCTTTTTGGTCACTTTCATCTTTTTTCCCCCTGGCCCTTCATTTTGAACTTTCAGTTATGATGGCTTTAAATAATAAATCTTTACATGGCATCTGATTTCATAATTAATGTTAAATACAAATTAAGAAAAGAAATACCTTTGTGCAATTGATGTGAAGTATAAATCCAACGTTAAGAAGCATAAACATAAGTGAAAGTAATGACAGCAATGAGGAAATAGAATTTATAAACAGAGATTAGTGATAACTAACTACCTCCCAAATTCGTGTATCTAAAATTTATGCTGTATTTCCTCAGGGAAAAAAAGAGAAAAAACTTGTGTAACTTTCAAATGAAAGTGAGTCATTTCATTTCCTTATTTGTTGTGCCAAAAGGGGGTAAGTCATGCAGTTTTGTTCCAAAAAAAGATTAAGTCCTTTTACTTATTTTCTTTCTGAATAACAATTTTGTCTAGATTTTATCAACTGTGTAACTTAGTTTATTATCGCACATTGATTACTGAGAAGAATTATCTTTCACTTAAGTTTGATATTAAATATTACATAACAAAACGGGTTTTAGGGAATTGAAAAAAAAATGACTTAACGCAATTTGGAAACAAGCTCTTCAATTCATCTGAGAAAGAAGGAACTTTTGAAAATTTGTTAAGAGTAAAGAATAAATAAATTAAAAACAAAACAAAACTATAAAGCATTCATTCACTGAAGTGTGCTCATTGTTTGGATCGAATACCCTACCTATTTTTGGACCTTTAAATTGAAGATTAAAAACCTAAAATTAATGACATTGACATTTGAAGGGCCAGGGGGAAAAAAGATGAAAGTCACTTTTTTGTCAATTTTGAGATATTAGCGCTATCTAGGGGCTATGAAGGACTAGTGTCAACTGGTACAACAACAAGGGGGGGAAAAGATGAAAAGCGATCAAAATGTGCATGAAAACTCGAAAAACCACATAAGGAGCTACGAGAAATCAAACTTTGTTGTTTGTTTTTCTCGAAATCGCTTTTTGGTCACTTTCATCTTTTTTCCCCTGGCCCTTCATTTTGAACTTTTAGTTATGATGGATTTAAATAATAAATCTTTACATGGCATCTAATTTCATAATTAATATTAAATACAAATTAAGAAAATAAATACCTTTGTGCAATTGATGTGAAGTATAAATCCAAAGTTAAAGAAGAACAAATATACAGGTATACTGCAGACACGTATTTCAGGGATACAAGACATTGAAAAAAGGGTTCCTTGTAGCCCTGAAATACGTGTCTGCAGTATACCTGTGTATTTGTGCTTCTTTGACGTTGGATTTATACTTCATATGTACAAATTGTTCAATTTGCTTTTTCTTTATAGGTTTCTCTTAGTGTAGAGATTATTAAAGATTTATTCTTGCTGAAAAAATGCCGTTTGATTGCAGATGAATGGAAAACAGAGAAATCTCATTTTCGTGACTATTGTTCTGATAGCTAATTTCTGTATTTAAAGTGTACTTGATGGCTTTTTAATGTACCAAAGACTGTGTGATATTCTTATACCTATAAACTATGCATTGTGTTATTCTGGACAGCGCTTCCTAACATTAGACATGTGTGAATCATTAAACATTTTTACACGCTACTGGGGTAGCTTATAAAGTAGCAAACTCAAAGCAGCTTACCACCAAAATTTAATTGTTATATAATGCTTGTAATGCTAGATATAAATTATTCTAAATTTCTGTTATTGAGAGGTTTATCTGTTTTTGCTCATTTTCCCCAGTAAGTTATATTTGGAAATTCAAAATAGCCATTTTGTAATATTTTTTTAATGAATTATGTCTAATATTTGTGGTGTTTATTTTAATGTTCATTTTTAGCAAGTTTTTCAGTCATTATATCGGATATTCCATCTTTGTTTTTCAAAATTGTTGTTACTACTTGTAATTTTAGACTTGTTGTTGTTTTTATGAATTTTTGTACCATAATATTTGATTCATTTTCCCAATGAATTCAGTGTTTTGTTAAAAGGTAGCTTTTTTCTAGATTTCTTTCCTTTATATTCCTCTATCTATCCGTTTAGAAATTCCCAGATGGTTCATTTGTAAAAACTCTTTGCTATAGATATAAAAGTTATATTTTAATATTCAAATAGAATTTTCGGTTTATATTAGACATTTTTAAATGCTAATCCTCTGTTAAATACTAAACAAAATCAATCTGAGTAGTGTATTTGTAAACTTTTTGCATTTAAATTGTTTTTTTACCAAGTACTGGGTATATATTTGGTACTCGGCCAATTTACTGAATGTTAAATTCTGACTGTGGGCTCTGCAATACTCAGTAGCAGTAACTATTAAATATTAATAGGTATCAATAAAGATAACAAATTTTTGATTGGAAAAAAATTCAAATTGAGATTTTAAAAGGTAACAAACTGTTTTCATTATGCTGCTCTAATGAGTGCAAAATTCTTCGCATGTATGTTTTTTTTTTTTTTTTCAGTTATAAAATATGATAGACCCTTGGTAATTTGGTACTCAACCATATACTTGGAAATTAGCTGCTTGGCAAAAGTGCTAGTCTGTACCGCAATAATAAATATATCTTAAGATTTAGATATTCTCTGTATTTGGGTTAAGCACTGAAGTAGCTTTGCAGCAACATTTTATTTTTATGCAAAAATTTCACTATGCATTTTCTACATCGGTTTTATTCAGTACAGTATTTGATTTTTTCACCTTCATTTCTATTTTTAATTTATTTTTAACATGTATCTGAATTATAAAAATGTTTTTCGTGTGATTAAAGTTTTTCCTTCATGCGAGGCACGTTCAAAAAGTAAGGGCCGTTTGCTTGTATTTAAATAATGGTGCTTCGAAGCACAGTTTTACTACTGTTGGGCCATTAACTGACTCATTGTGAAGCTACAGCATCATTTATTTCATTTCTGAAGTCGTATTGTTGTCCGTGAATACAAAGAACAATGGCCACGAAAATTGTTGATCCCGCCAACTGTGAATTGCATTCTGTGATTCGTCGACTAATTAAGGCATGCGATCCAAAACAAACGGCGTGGGAAATTGTCATCAGGCATAATCTTCCTCCCCGATAACACGAATCCTCACACTGCTGCCAAAACTAAGGAAAAAATTTAAGATAACTTTTTGACCACCCACCGTACAGTCCCGATTTTACACCTAGCGACTACTTCCTCTTGCATTTTAGACAGAGGCTAGGTGGACAACGTTTTGAAACTGAAGAGGTACTTGAAAACCCTTGTCAACTGGTTCAACTCTCAGGTGGCAAGTTTCTATGCAGAGGGGTTAAAGAAGCTGATGTAGCGGTACGAAAAATGCTTAGAAGTGAACGGCGATTATGTAGAGAATTAAAGTTTGTACCTAACTAAATATGACTTTTTTTTTTCTTATGAATATATTTTTTTCTATGACCAAACGGCCCTTACTTTTTGAACGCACTTCGTATGTTAAAGAACATTAATTGGAATGTGATAAAATTTTAAGTGCAAAAACTGCTGTACAATTAGCAGTTTTGTATGTATGTGTGTATGTTTTAATCCAAAAAAAAAAAAAAAATGCTATATATATGCTTACTTGTAAATGTTACCATTAAAGTTTGAAATCTGTTCTTTCAAGAAATAATTAGGTATTTCATGAAATAACTGGCCAAATCAGTTGAAGTATATAAAATTACTGAATTTTATTATTTAACTAGGTAGTCTATAGAACAACAATTACTTGCTCATTAACGTATGCAATTTTAAAAAATGTTACATAGTGTTTTTATGAAGCAAAAGGTTTTCTTCCTAGCATGTTTTATTTGATAATATTTAAGTATAACTATTTTTACAATTTATTCATTTTCCCCCTCTTTTCTGTTTAACTGATGTTAGTCGTATGAGCAATAATAAATTATATCTGTTTTTCGTTATTATTTATCAATTAATGATCCCCAATAGGGCAAAAATGTACTTTTTGAGTGATGTTGGCTATTTACGATCAATTTATGTATAAAAAAAGTTTGAAATTGTTGATTTTTTTAATTTAAGTCTATTATGAGATAGTCTATAGAATAAATAGGTACAGTACAAAATTTTTCATCTATAATACACTCTGACTTGTCTAGTTATTTCACGAAATATCATGTTCTAGGAAATTACTTTTAACTGTAAATTATACATAAATAGAATAAAATTAATTATTTGGGAATCATTTGTGAAATTCTTTTTGGTATAAATCTATCTTGCATAATTTCAATTTATTTTAAATTTTAATTTCTCATAATTTTTCATTTTATGTTTCTAATCTTGAAATTGTTATTATTTTGAATTTTAGTCTACAACATACAAATATATGTTTATAGAGAATAATTTTTGTTCAAAAAATTGTTTGAAAATGAAAATGGTTCTGAAATGATTGAGCTGTATTGAAAAGATAGTAATTAAAAATACTCAATACTGTAAGTGCATTTTTGTGATATTTGTTGCAGTTTATGTATTCAAAGCCTTACTAAAGTTACTTTTTTCGTTATTGGTTTATTTTTAAGATTTATTGTTGTTTAAAAATTAGTTTTATTTTTCTTAATTTTTGCTCCAGTGCCTTTGAGAAACTGTAAATAATATGCACAGTATTCTTTGTATGATTGTGCATCAGAAAGAGGAACTTTTGTGTTTGATTGTTGTGTTAGTAAATTAGTTACTATATATCTTCTAAAAATAAGAATCTTTTGTTCAGAGAAGTAATTATATTTATTTGTTCAGAAAAATGTGTATTATTAATGTATATAGAATAACATATCTAATGTCGTAGTCTCTTGATGTCGAAATTTTTCGTTTAAGATGCTGGCTGCTAAATATTTTGAATTGCTGGTAAGATGCACAAATATTTGTCACAATTCAATATATATACATGCATTTCTGATTAGATTGATTGAATTTGTAAAAAAAAAATGCTATGTATCGCTATGTAATTTTATTGATGTTTTAATTGCATAATTCTATATATTCCTAATTCAGGGTAAGAACTTTATTTTTCTTTAAATTGAGAACTCAGGTGAAGACGGTTGTTTGATAATTTTGTTCAGCCAAGCAAATATAATGTTTTGTCTGTAACGGCTGTTAAAAGTATTATGGGTGATCAGTGTGAAGAAAATAGAGACCCACTTAAAGCAACATGTGTCAGTTAAATGGTTATTTATTTTTTCGATATGTGCCATAGCTTTTCAATGTTTGATTTGAATTTATTTTACTTATTTGAGTACTATCTTAATTATTTTTCTTATTTAATTTAGATCCTTTTAATTGCAGGCCTTTTCAGGAAATTTTATATTTACCATAAATATACATTGAGATGTCTGGTGAGATTATAACTTGTGATAAATTTGTTATTGCAAAAAAAAAAAAAAAAAATCCATATTCTAATTTCATATTTCAAGAAAAAATAGCTTTAGTAATCACTCCTTATAACATTTAAAATTTGAAAAAGTTGATTTAAGAAATTAGACTGGGATAGGGACTAATCAATTAGGTTTCTTTGATAAAATTATAAATTATCATGTTAATTATTTCATCAATATTGACTACAGTGGGCCATTGTTTTACACGGAGGTTATGTTCCATGAAAATGCTACTTAAATCAAAATCACATAAATTAAGACTTAATTTTAGTGTTAAAATTAAAGTTAGGTTACATAGATAAAAATATACTTCAATCTAGTGACAGATAAATGTATAATAAATTTAATATTTAATTATTTCAATATATATGCATCATGTGCCTGAGGAAAGCAAGAATAAATTGCTGTTTTAAAAAAAATAACCGGTTATGATAGTGTTAGCAATATGAGTCATTAATAGTTTTTTTCTGTGGTTCTTTGTTGGGCATTAACATATCCATGATTTCTCGTGTCAATTGTATGACCGAATATTCATACACTAACAAATCAAAAAAGTCAAATTTCTATTGTTAAGGAATGGCTCAAAACTAGTGAAAGTAATAAAATCTGAAAGTTCTTCATTGTGTGTTATCGATGTCGGCATTTGGGTTGATTTCGTCTTTTTAGTCATTCTAAAAGCACTTCTCTAATGAGCTCTGAACTATGTGAGTCCTGAACTTTATTTATTCTGGAAGGAAGCAGTTCTCTGGAGCCAATTGTAAAAATGTCTCTAATGACCCATTGCTTGTTAGTCAACCAAAACATAGTTTTTTGCTTTTTGCAATCTCAAGAGTTTAAATTTTAAAGAACATTTTCTCTCTGCAATACCGCCTCTTTTTGAAATCAAAATTCATCCGCCTAAAACAAAATCTTTAAACAGGTTTAATCAAATTCGTGTAAAAGAAACATGCATAAAATAGGGGTCTGCTATACATACTTTTTATTATGTGGTAAATGCTTATTGTTAATGACTTAATTTTGAAATGGTCAAAATGGATAATTTTGCTATTTGCTCATTCTTATGTGCATATGCATGTACAGACATGCCGAAAAAATTGCTCAACATTCATTCGGGGAGCAACATGAAGATTTCGGCCGAAATCGAAGTGAATTTTTTTGCTAGTAGAATAGTTTTTGTATTTTGCTCAGAAAAGTAAAAGTATTTTACATTTTAAGGAGTATTTTCACGGGTGTGCACTTTAAATGTTGCCAACTTACACTTCATAAGCTTACGCTCACAGTATTGTTTTTTATCCTTTTGAGGCAAATAACTCATTAATGGTACATAAGATTCCATTGAGTATGCAATGAAGAATATGTACCATTAATGTAAAGGCATAAATTGCCTTCAAGTTCTATGTCAGTGAAGCTTTGTTTTATTAGTAAACAAATGGAAAGAATAATATCTTTCATAGGGCAATTTGCTTGCTCTTTTATTTTTAGTCCATTGTTATTCTTTTTACGCTTCAATTAATTTGTGTGATTGTTTCGGAAAAATACTCTATATTTTGAATGCAATATAAAAGAACACTTTTATATGTGTCTGCAAAAGAATTGGGCTGCTTGGCTCTTGCCATAGTCAATGGCTTAGATAAAGCTGGCAATACACAATTATCAAGTTTCAAAAATCATCTTTCCATCATTTTGAAGCAAAATAAATCATTTTTAAGTGCTAACTCTTAAAAATAAATGCTTATTAAGTATACATATTCTCAATCAATGGAAAGTAAAAATCATCGAAATTTAAATTTGAAATCATCTTTTTTTTTTCTGAGGCAATCTGTATGTCCTTACCAAATAAGCAAAAAAGGGGGATTGACAAAGGAACATTTTAAAAGTCCAATTTTAATGATGGTTTTACTTTTGTCACTTGTGAAAGCAATTTTTTTTGCTTGTTACTACTTTTTATTTTTTAGGGAAGAGGAACAAAAGCACAAAAAGGCTGCCTATGTTATTTATTATTGTATATATGGAAAATCTCTTGAGTGATTACATTGTTACCTATAAAGAGAGAGAGAGAGAGCTGTGTGTAATGGGACAATTTCAAAACCCAAATGACAAGGTTCCAACAGTCCTAAAGTTAATTTGCTGAATGTTGTAAATTGTTTCTATAAAATATATGAATTTGAAATTTTATGGAAGGCAATGGAATTGTTTGAGCTATTAATATTTTATTGATACATCAGTTTAGATGTTTGTTAAATGTGAATACATTTTAAGTTTATTTATAGTAGTTTGGAACAATATATTCTCCTAACTTGTGTTTTTTTTTTTGTCTTTGTTTTTGTAATTACTTTTTGTAAAAATTGCTTAAAAATCTTGAGCAGTTGTAATCGATGCAATAAAGGTAGCTTTTTATGATAGTTTTTCTCTTTAGTGAATTTGAGTGATGTTTCAACTAATTGTTTTTTTTTTTCTTTCCATGGTGTGAGTAAGTATTTTACTCTATTTTAAACTGATTTGGAAAGAAAAAAAAAAGCAGGGGGGGGGGGAGACCTTTTCTATCATAAAATCGAACAAAATGAAAATTAAAGTTTGCCAGTTCAATAATAACCTTAGAGCAACCCTGATGAAAATGAAGCAGTTAATCTTTCAAAACATCTTTTTCATAAAAATGAAACATTTCAAAATAATTTTTTAATTATGCTCAAATCGCGTCTTATATGACCTAAATATTAACATACTCAATGCAAATGTGCGCTAAAACTCGTAAAGTATGCCCAAAAGGGAAAAATATATGTAATCTAATATATAATTTTTTACTTAAGCAGGGAAAAGTTGTTACATCTAAATACAAAATAATCTCCCATTCTATATTTTTCACTTCATTATTGAGGGGATTAATACACATCATAAAATTTTTCCATTAAGTTATTTTTTCCCTTAATTTTACTGAATTCTTGTCAGTGGAAGTTTAGTTTTCATTAGGGATGCACCGATAAGCAAATTAGCCGATTACCGATTAATCGGCTGTTGATAATCGGTCGATTAATCGGATGATCCGATTAATGATAAAAATAAGGATAATTGTTTTTCCCTTTACCGTCACTGTTGTTTATCTCTTATACAATTCCAAGTTTAGAAATAGTAAGTAATTTATTTCTGGGAGAAGATTTTTTTTTCATTTTCCTAATTCTCACAAAATATTTTCAATATTTTATCAAATTTCTTAGAACCAATTTTCATATTAGTGTCAATAATATTATTAGCACATTGTTAGTTATGTTAATTGGAAATAAAAATTTATAAAAAAAGGAGGGGTGGGGGAGTGTGTGGTGAACTGAACACTCCAATTTAGGAGTACTTTTAATTCATATATTTTAGTCATCAGTAGCAATTTCATTCAATACTTTTATTCTTTGAAAATTAGAGGTTATCTGAAACCACTGTGCTAAGGAGAAAATTATCGCCACATGAAAAATGTTGCATCATTGTCTATTTATATTTATTCAAAGTAGGATAATTCATTTAAAAAAAACTTTATATCAACTATGAGGATTATTATTACTGTTAATAAAATTATTAATCATGAAAGTGTACTTTAAAGAATAATATCTGAAAAATATTTTTCAGCCGATTAATTTGCCCGATTTTGCCGATTATTAATAATCGGAAAAGTGGCCGATTAATCGGTGCATCCCTAGTTTTCATGATATCTTTCTTCTCATTTTTAAAAATGATATTTATTTCGTATTTTTGAACTCCATCGAAAGGGTCATTCCACCAAAACCCCGCCATTTTGTCCCTCACGTGACGCTTATATATTTCATTAAAAAGTGGGACTTTTAAACGGTAATGGGCAAAGTGTTTTGCCTTAGAAATCCCACGCCGGTTTGTGATTTCATAACCAACAATATTTCGTCTATTACACCCTTTAAAATCGATGCTTTTACATGAAGTACATGAGCGTAACGTGCGGGACAAGACGGCGGCATTTTCGTAGAATGGCTCAATAACGAATGTTTTGTTTTTTTTTTTCCCAAACGGTAACTCGAAACAAAAAAAAAAATGGCTCATTTTCTTGCAATGACAGTATTCATCCCCCTCGCCCCCTAAAAAAAATCTACGCCACTGCTACTATACTACTTTCAAAGATAGTATTTTTCGCGCTAAAATAGTGGTCCTCGATAGCTTTGAACCTGGTTATTTAACGTTGACAAATTTTTCCCTGCGACTAATTGCAGAATGTGTTCTTTTCAGACCTCAAACGTCACGTAGTCCTTCTTTCAAATTGACAGTCTGCCAACGTCTCATTCAGGGACTTGCTTACCGGCGACATCTGTCGTGGCGTACGAAATGTGTGTCCCTAGCGGGGTTTGAGCTAGGGAACTGATATGGTAACTCAGTAGTACTTTATCCACTGAGCCAAAAGAACTGAGGGATCTGTTTTGCAAAGCTGGGTAATGTGCTCTCGGACGTACGCTACATTTATCGCAGTTCATCATTGTGGAAAAACATCATTTGAATTCGAGATGTCAACATTCAAATTAATTGTTACTTTTTTTATTCATTTTAAATGAATTTAATGATAATTATTTCTTGATTTTGAATAACTATACGATACTTTAGGTAGGATATTCTCCAGTTGTACGTCGATGCAATAACACTGTTAAAACATGAGTAGCAGGGGTGCCCCCCCCCCCCAAACTCAATGGCGCAAATTCCCCTCTAAAATTTTTCACTACCGTCTTATGCTTTTTACTCTTATTTTTACCCCTCTTTTTATTTTATTTATTTTATTAAATATTATTTAATTATTTTTTTTCTGAGAACATTTTTTTTTTCTATGATCATTTTTAAAAAGTACTAATTATGCGCAGAATATAATCGCTTTTTGTTTCCCTTCTAGACATTCCAAGCACACACACAAAAAAAAATGAAAAGATAATAATAAAGAAACAATTTAAATTTAAAAAATAAATTCATGAATAATTTTAAAAAATCAGAAAATAATTTCATTAAAAAAACAAATTAAAAAATAATAAAATTAAATAAATAAAAAAGTTTACCCCCCCCCCCTCCATTTTGATGGCGGAACTTGCTCCTCCCCCCCCCCTGTGGGCACTTCTGATGGATGAGGTAGCTAAAAATAAATACATTGTGTGGATCAAACTTCCCCCGAATGACCGTCACTGCTCCATCTAATCCCATCAGAGCAACTAACCTTTGGAAACAGGCAACGGGGACCTTCAAAACGCGCAGGAGGACGCCAGAAGTTGGTAATGATTGAATGATTGCATTACAAAATACACTGGCGGAAAAAAAAATCCCAACGCCAAGAAAGACTTGTGTTAGATAAACGAAATTTGGTAAGCCTGTTTATACAACTGAAAGATGACATCGATTGAAATTTCGTGTTCCGCGCACAAGTGTGGGGCAGCTGATGGCGTCACACAGAACATGCAAGCCAGGACTGCCTTTAAGAAGACGAAAGAAGCCATTATCAACAGCTCACCGAGTTTAAACGAGGTCGTACAATTTGGCTACGAGAAGGTGGATTTTCATTTCGCGATATTGCAGAAAGACTTGGGTGGGAATGTTTCCACCATGCATGATTATTGGAAGCTATGGGCAAGGGATGGTGCTACCTCAAGAAGATCGAGTTCCGAGCTGCCACGTGGCACGACGGAGAAGGAAGATCGCTGAATCTTGCGCACGGCTGTGGCGCATCGTACTGCATCTGCGGCTGAAATTCGAGCTGCAGTTGGTACCGTCGTGACCCAAGGAACGATAAGAAACTGTTTACTTCAAGGACAGCTCCGAGCCAGGCAGCCTGTAACCGGTATTCCATCGATTGCAAACCATTGCCTTTTCCGACGAGCTCACTGGAGGTCGGAGTGGAGGTTCTATACCCATAATTCGCCCAAGCCTTATCTATCGCGACCTGTCACCATGAATGCAAAGGGGTAGGAGATGAGGGAGTGGACAATAGGTGCTGGAAGAGTGGACTGAACACTTGCTGTTTTCCTGGAATGAAGGGGAAATCATTTCAGAATAGGGATTTTTAGCAGGACTTAATGCGCTTATACCACGTGCTTCCCTATATCTTAAATTGAATTTCTGCGGTTCGTTCTTCGTTGATTTGTTCGAAGGGGCGACGGAAAACTTCAGGATGATTTGCGCCATCATAGAAAGGTTTCATGTAAGGGTCATTTCATGTAAAATGAGCAAAAATGAGAAAAAAGTAGTGGCCGCATGGTTATAGATTTTTATGAAATTTAGTACACCAGGTTCATTTTATGCATATATAGAAATATCTAAAATAGTTTGGCTCAATATTTTTAATTTTAGTCGTTACATGCAACTGAAACGTGGCATTATTTAGCATCATTCCGCACAAATGCTAAATGTTGTATGTTTGAAGCCCTATATTTTATTGCTTACGTCATGCAAACGAAAAAAAATTTATATAATGGAATAAGGTTATTTATCAGCTTCGCATTTACTAGTTTGATTGCAATAGTTAATTTTTTACTGAGTTGTAAAAACTGAAAATAACACAATTTTCTCAAAATTAAGCATTTTATTTTTTATTCTCGAGCTTTAAAGAATGCATTAGCATTCGCTTACATTAATACCCAGTAAAGTTCCAGGTATCATAAAACAAATATGCCTTACTTTTGGAGTTTCATTTAAACTCCTTCCGCAAAATCAGCTTTAAACTTAGAAACATTTTGTAAAATGACGATTTTCCCCTTTGTTTAAACACAAAAATTTAAATAAGGAACACTTCGGACAACTGTCAATTTTGCAAAAATGTAGGGTATTATGTCTACTATTAGCTTCGAGAGTCAAAAAAGTGCATTTTTGGTTCTCAAGTTTGAAAAAAAAATCGCAACAGCAGCATTCTCTTGGGTCATTCCACGTGAAAGAAATTGAGAAAAAAGTATTGGCCAGATGGTGATAGATTTTTATAAAATTTGGTACACAGGTTCATTTTGTGCATATAATAACGTATCTAAAAGTTTTTGGCTTAAAATTTTCTATTTTAGGTGTTACATGCAATTCAAAATTGGCCCATCCTTCACACTAATAAACTAATATACACACTAATAAACTTCACACTAAATAAATGTTGCACTTTTGAAACGTTGTATTTTTTAACTAGTTAATGTAAACAAAAAGAAACATGTGTTTGTAATTTTAGGAGAAGGGCGATTTATCGGTTTACGGTAACGTTTTAAAAGTCATGATAATTAGCGGTTAACTGAACTGTTAAAACCTAAAATATCATTTTCAACAAAATTGAAGGTTTTCATTATTTTTCTCACGCAAAAAGGAATTCAGTTGCATAATTTAAATTAATTCCCAACAATGTTAACTTTCATAGAATTAATACCTAAATTTTTGAAGCTGTATTTTAATTCTTTTGTTTTCAAAATATTTTTTGAACGGAAGTATATTTCGTAAGACGATCACTTTCGCCTTTAAGTTGGCACAAAACTTTATATGAAGGACACTTTGGAAATTGCTCCAATTTTACAAGGATATAGGCAGGGCCGTCGCTAGCTGAAATATCTGGGGGGGTGTTGAGAATTTGGCGGCCCTGGGCTCATCATATAGGCAGGGGCGGCCCTAGCAGTTTTGCCGCCCTGGACAAAAATTCAAAATGCCGCCCTTGTCCCCGATTAAAGTTTGAAAAGAAAAAACTGCTGATAAATACGAGAAAATAAATAAATTTTGTGAATATAAAACAACGTGACGAAGTAAACTCCTATATTCATAGTAGGATTTGACCGAAGTTGACCCTACGCTGTTTTAAACATGGGACTCCTTTTGTAGTCCGTAAAACTTTACGATACAGAACCTCATGTTTCTTTTTCTCTCTTTGCTGGCTTTTCTCTTTTTCTTTTGTGTATGTGTGTATGTTTTTTCATAAACTTTGAAGATGGATGGGCATGAAGAGAATGATGCAGTGATCACTTTAAATTGAGTATAAAATATGTGTAACTTCAGGGGGTTCGGGGTTTCTCCCCGAGAAAATTTTTCAAAAAAAAGATCTAAAATTTAGCATTTTGAGGCCTTATGAGGAGTAATCAAGACTACAAAAATGTCCGGAGAAAAATATGCAAACAAAAACTTTTTAAAAATTTTACCTTCTTTTGCAAATTAAAATCAATCAAAATAGAAATTGCTCTTGCTTGTGATTCTGCAAGTCGTTGACATTAATCGACAGAGAAAAGAGCTTGGGAGGGGAAAAGAAAACACACCGTCTCTTGCTCACATCGGCTTTCGGTATATAACTAATGTTTGATCATCTCTCCAACCCACCGACTAACACAACACTGTACTAAATGTAACATGATTAATCGGGAAAAAATGCATTAAATAATTTGAAAGAAATGGTGTAAAGACTTAGAAATCAGGAGAGTAACATCCCAGGAATTCGGAAAATTAATGGTTCATTTCATACACTTGATAAGAAATAAAGTTGTAGCACTTTTCAGGGAGTTTTAAAGACATTAATTTTCAAATACTATAGAAAAAATGTATGTTAGGTCCTTTCCAGCCGCTCTTGTCAATATAGATACATCTTGATACATCAATTTGTTGTTATCTTTCAATTATCAAGAGTTCAGAGGTGTCAGTTGCGAAAAGTAGTTTTGATTCAAGATAATACACTGAAGTGACAAAAGTCATGGGATAGCAATATGCAAATTTTCAGATGGCAGTAGCATCGCATAGAACAGGTATAAATGCGCAGTGCTTTTACAGAGCTTTCATTTCTGTTCAAGTTATTCATGTGAAGAGGTTTTAACGTGATGATGACCGCACGACGTGAATTAACAGACTTTGAACGCGGAATGTTAGTTGGAGCTAGACGCATGGGTCATGCCATTTCGGAAATCGTTAGAGAATTCAACATTCCCAGATCCACTGTGTCAAGAGTGTGCCGAGAGTATGAAATTTCAGGCATAACATCCCACCATGGACAGCGCAGTGGTCGACCGCCTGCACTTAAAGATCGAGACCGGCGACGTCTGCAAAGAGTCGTAAATTCTAACAGACAAGCAACACTGCATCAAATCACCGTAGAAATCAATGTGGGACGTACAATGGACGTGTCTGCTAGAACTGTGCGGAGAAATTTGGATTTCTTGGGCTATTCCAGCAGAAGACCGACTCGAGTGCCTTTACTGACAGAACGACATCGCTTGCAGCGACTCTCGTGGGCACGTGAGCATATCGGTTGGTCCCTAGATGAATGGAAAACCGTGGCCTGGTCCGATGAGTCACGATTTCAGCTGGTAAGAGCCGATGGTAGGGTTCGAGTGTGGCGCAGACCCCACGAAGCCATGGACCCAAACTGTCAGCATGGCACTGTTCAAGCTGGTGGTGGCTCCGTAATGGTGTGGGCTGTTTTTTCATGGCATGGACTTGGTCCTCTAGTGCGACTGGACCGAACATTGACTGGAAATGCTTATGTGCAGCTACTTGGAGATCACTTGCAGCCATTCATGGACTTCATGTACCCAAACAACGATGGGATTTTTATGGATGACAATGCGCCATGTCACCGGGCCACAACTGTTCGCAATTGGTTTGAAGAAAATTCTGGACAATTCCAACGAATGATTTGGCCACCTAGATCGCCCGACATGAATCCCATTGAGCATTTATGGGACACCATCGAGAGGTCTGTTCGTGCCCAAAATCCTGCCCCATCAACGCTTTCACAATTATGGACGTCTATCGAGACAGCATGGCTCAATATTCCTGCAGAAGACTTCCAACGACTTGTTGAGTCCATGCCACGTCGAGTTGTTGCACTTCGCCGGGCAAAAGGAGGGCCGACACGATATTAAGAGGTATCCCATGACTTTTGTCACTTCAGTGTATTTCTTTCTGAGTAGGAGGATATTTTAAAAACTGATTTGGAAATGTTCAAAAATATTTGATCTTTCATAAAAACTGAAATTTTAATTGATGTTTGGCACTATAATTGAGAAAATACTGATCACTATAGATGAGCCCTTTAATTTTCAAAAACCCAGCAAAAAATAATGTGCTGAAAAGCTTTTAATAATCTGCAGCAAATTTAACCACATTTGGAATAAACTTCAAAAAACTTGCAGAATATTCAGAGAAAACTAAAAGAAAAAAAAAACATTTTGTTGATTTTCTGCGGATTATATTGAAGATAAAATGCAGATATTTTTTTTTCTTTCTTCTACAATTGTTCAGAAACTTTTTAAAAAACTTCAAAAAAAAATTTTTTTTTCTCATTTTCTGCAGATTATTTTGAGCTGGGAAATTCTAAGGGGTTCCCAGAACCTATAAGCTGACGAACTCTGTGCTATATCAAGCGCATTTATATGCCGTGATTTCCATCAGTCAATATAATTTCCTAATATTTTATCCCGTGTGTCTCGATGAGAGAACACTGTAGTCTCCTAAAAACATTTTTTATTCAGCAAATTTTCACTGATGATTTGGATTCGGCTGAAATTATTGCTTCATTTGGTGAGATGAGAATTTTTCTCCTTCCAAAAAACTATGTTCGGGGCTCCACCTGAGTATCTTTGGCTCCACTGTCTCCTATCAACAATTTCGAAATCTATACATGCTTAAAAAAACTGTCTAATATATTTTTTTTCTTATGTCTCCGTTGATATTATAGTTTCTCAAGATTCGTTTATTTTAATAAGCAGTGTTGCAATAGCCAAAAATGATGTGTTGTGTTGAAGTGGATACCTTTAAATGCCACACTTAAATATCCCTACATTCATACTTTTCAAGATTCCAAGTTACAAAAAGAATGATATTTTTTAAATAGTTTTATACATTTTCTTTTCTTAAACGAAAATTTATTTTAGGTGTTCGAACCAAAATGCCGCCCTTAAGATTTACCGCCCCGGACAGGGGTGCGGAATGTCCGCCGCTAGGGCTGCCCTTGCATATAGGGAGGGTGAGGGAGATAGCTTCCCCCGAGCTTTGAAATCTAATATTTTTTACAAAGGTGGAAGGTGGACGCAATTTTTGTTTTTTTTTTTTTTCCTATAAAATTAGCATTTAGTATACCCCCTCCTCCCACACACATGGAAAAATTCAAAATGACAAGCCTGAGTGGCTACAAACAGCTTTTGAGTTTTTGAGCACATGCTTAAAACTTTAAATTAATATGCAGAACGATTTATACAAACACCATATAAATGTTAAATGTCAAAAAATATTAATAAACAATAAATAATAATAGTAAGCATTTATTTGTTAAAGTCTTACCCTTTGGCAATGCCGGGCATATTCTAAACGATTCATGAGGTTCCTTTTTCTTCTTCCCGTGTTTTGCGGTGATTGTCCCTTGAATATTCATGCTATTAAGTTTTGTGGGAAACGCAGATAAAGTTCAACTGCTTTAAAATGTTCTGGATATGCAGATCCAATTAATTACCATTAAAAAAAAATTCCCGATAAATATGAGTATTTTTCTTTTTTAACTCCTTCCTTTTTTTCTTTTTTTAAATTGCAAGTTGAAAATCCAGTTTGTTCAACAAAAAAGTAACAAAAAAAAAACTTGAAAAGAGACAAAATTTTTTATCTGCTCCTTAGTTTTTTAAAATGCATTTCACAAATTTTATTGGTAAAAAAATTATAATT
>JAXGGA010012300.1:0-39225 GCA_038373865.1 Uloborus plumipes | reverse complement strand
GAAAACTCACGATTTTATGAACTGCTTACTAGGTCCGGGAGAACTTTTATCGAAGCAAATGGTATTCGATTTTACCTAGTCTGGATTTTATGAATATTTTTCGTGATCCTCCAGAGTTCGTAGAATTGAGCTTGCTGTGTATAGTTGGGAAATTTTCAAACGAATTTCATTGTTTCTAAAACGTATAATTTACCAGTATTCCTAGGAGTATCCTTTATTATGTCAAAAAAGAGTTTGATGTTTCAACAAAGCCTTCAAGTGCGCTTTAAAAGCTAATAGAGCGCACACAGAGGTCATTAATCTTTTCAATTATGAACTTGGAAGAAAAGAAAATCTGTGAGTTTTTTAAATTTTAATCAGTCATCAAATGATCGATCTATGAAAATAGAAAAAAGATAATAGCTTTTTCGACTATTTCATTGTTCACGGGACGCGGGAGCGTCCCACCCCGCCAAGAAAACCAAATACAAGCCGCCAAGAAATTTCCGTCGCCAATAAAAATGTAAAAGAGCGACTAGGATTGTTTACGCGAGTAACCAAACCGGGGTTTTCACCCCTCTGTATCTCAGCCCCATAAAGATCCTTAGAGTTCATTTTTGGTATACTCAATCTCCAGCGGCCCCTGACGGCACATACTAAAGCAAAACATCCAGGACACCTCAGGGGGAGGGGTGATATATGTTATAAAATCGCTATTTTTCGCACTTTTTAAAAATTGTTTGACAGGGGTACAGACTAAACGGTAACTCGGATTGAGCTCTGCTTTTGCACCCACATTTATTTTGTCCCAAAGCTCGGCATAGGGGGTTTTTCGACCCCCCACCCCCTCCCCCCTCGTTTTTATTTTCCGTATCTTTTCTCCCCGGGGGTCTTTAGTGTTGATTTTTGGTATGAATGTTCTCGATGAGACATTGAGGACATTTTCCCAAAATTTACCCTCCGGAGTCATCGCACCCCCGAGTTATTAATGCTTAAAATTGGTCCGATTTCTATCTACTAGCTCTGTTCAACATCTGAGCATTTATGTTTTCATTGTTGGGCCACGAGGAAAGAAAACTCAATGATTTATAATTTCATCTGTTGCCAGTTTCTATTTGTTAACAAATAAAATATTTGTAATTGATTTTATTGCATAAGGCTTTTAAAAGGGATCTTCAATTTAGTTCATTTTAATATGAGATCGGCAGTAAGTAAGGCCCCTATATATACGAGCCGGCGCATCAAGATTAAGTTTCACCACTTTGGATCCAGCGCGTGTTTGTGTGTTTGAGTGGTTGTCTTTTCTGGCCAGTAATCGCGTTTTGGTAAATTTTCACTGTGAGCTATTGTTAGCGGCACGTGGATTTGGCAAAGCTTAGCAATGTGCCAAAACCATTTTTCTGGTAACCCTACTCCGCAACAATGAAAATTTGAAAGTAAAAGTTAAGGAATTGGATCCAAAGTGGTGAAACTTAATCTTGATGCGTCGGCCTGTCTATATAGCGGCTCTAGCAGTAAGGGTTGTGTTTTTTTTTTTAAACTTTTAATTTAATCGTAGTATTGTTAGCAACTAGCTTTGTTTTGCGTCGGTTGGTAACGGTCGGTTCGGGTGGTACAGATACAGATCGTGAGAAAATGATTGCGTTAGAGCTACGCTCTTTTTCGCTGTTTGGGTGAGAGAGAGAACATGATTGAGCTGACATGAAACAAATGGAAGGACTGGGTAAAATGTAAGTGCAAAATTACAATAGAAAAACAAAAAGTGTAGGAAAAGGCAGAGCGAGGGACCTGCCCCACGCTCTGTACTCACTTCGCGCCGGAAGTGAGCAAGGAAGAGACCTACTGTTAGGGCCAATCCTAACATGGTAGGGGTCTTATGGAGCGCCTAACCAGCAAGCCTTTTCTTGCCGGTAGGGGAGGAGAGAGTCGCTAACAGCGAGTAGGCCATAGGCCTCGAAATGAGACCCAGCCTAGCGGCAAGCCGCTGGCTCGGCATGGACTAGTGTGAGAGATTGTCATCCCTAGTAAGGTTGCTCCTCCGAGATCCGAGGGAGTAGGTGATGTGCATGGTATCAGATGGAAACCTAGTACCACCCTGGTGGAAGGTGTAATGAACTTGATCATGAATTAGTGGGTTAGGGTGGTTCTCAAGCTTGGTGAAAAAGTTTGTGGAAGTATCGACGATGTAGGAGGTAATAACTTGAAGGTTAGCATCGTTGTGAAGAGTTTTGTTGGAAACATACCAAGGGGCATTGAAGATTTTTCTGAGAGTTTGGTTTTGGAGGACTTGTATGTTCCTCATATTAGACTTGGCTGCCTGTCCCCATACAGGTTGTACAATTTGTAATTGATTTTATTGCATAAGGCTTTTAAAAGGGATCTTCAATTTAGTTCATTTTAATATGAGATCGGCAGTAAGGGTTGGGGTTTTTTTTTTAAACTTTTAATTTAATCGTAGTATTGTTAGCAACTAGCTTTGTTTTGCGTCGGTTCGGGTGGTACATTGTGATTGATTTCAAATTTATCCTAGACTGAAGAAGATCCTTGAACTTTTGCACCAAATGCATGCTGCCAAGAAAACTCCAGATGTCGGACCGCCAAGATAAATGTTGAAGGGAAAAAAAACATGCAAAGTAAATTTTGAAGAGAAAAAAAAAACAGGCAAAGAAATAATATTAATGCAAAAATATGTGATATCTCCCCAAAAACAACAGTGTTGTAAAAAAATCCCCCGCCAAGAAAACCTTAAATACTCAGCCTTAAAAAGTTATGATATCGAGTTTTCCCGCCAAGTTTGTGCCAAACTACAACTAAGCTGTATGTATAGTTTTTTTAAATTGTTTTCAGTCCTGCCAGGCGGGAAGTTTTTACTCATTAAGCAACCACCTCACAAGACAAAGCTTCCCGCCTGGCAAAACTGAAAACAATTTAAAAGAACTATACATACAGCTTAGTTGTAGTTTGGCACAAACTTGGCGGGAAAACTCGATATCATAACTTTTTAAGGCTGAGTATTTAAGGTTTTCTTGGCGGGGGATTTTTTTACAACACTGTTGTTTTTGGGGAGATTTGTGTTTACTCGAACATTCATCTAAATACCTAACTTGCTACAGTTGATCAAAAGCGTACCTATTCTGTTTAGAAACAACGCATTTAGAAACCGATTATATACTGTGGTCCCGCTTAAACGAATACTGTCGGTTAGAAGAATTATTATTCGATTAACCGGGGTATTTGTTGAAGAGGAGATCTTCAACATTGCGTCAATGGCATGGGCAAGATTTGGTTCCGAGATGTTTTATTCGTATAAGCGAGGTATTCGTTTACCGTTACCCGATTAAGCGGGGCCGATAGTATACTGTCTGTAAAAATAATCCTTATATCGCACCCTTGCTACAAAAGTGCCACAACTCAAAAATTGTAATTTTTGAGTTATGACCATCATTAGACGTAGTTTACACGTCTCTACCAATATTCAAAAGAGCCAGAAGTTGCATTGAAAAATCAGCCGCCAAAGGGCAGTTATGGCGTTTTGTTGTTATCAAGATGAATAGGACCCCTTCCCCTGAAATGCCACATCTTGAGTTGTCGTTCAGCCGTCGTAGAGACTAGAACAATGACTAACGATCATAATTTGAGATGTATCGGTCTTCATATTGACGAATTCAAAAATACTAACATTTGCCTAGTCAGCCCGGGAAGTTTTCTGCAATTCCTGGAAAACGTAGTTTTTTGAGTTGTGGCACTTTTGTAGCAAGGGTGCGATATGTAGTGCTGTAGTTTAGGAAAACCCTTTTCCCCGAAATGTTTGTATTGTTGTTTTGAAAATAATGCAAATTTAAATTAAATTGGTTTTGAATCGCATTAAAAAAAATAAATTAAATCTTTGCTTTTTGAAGTACAGCAGGCGCAAGAGGCACAAGTAATCTTGCCTGACTTTTTTTGGCTTTCTGAAAATCCGTCTACCATAGCGTCTTACCTATAAAAGGTGTGTTCCCCCGGATATTTTTTTCGCAATTGCAGCCGTGCTTACATGTTCAAATGTATGCATAAGCATCATTAATATTGTTTTAATCAAGGGAGTGCTGAAAAGCCTCTCCCGTCCCCGCCGCTTCTCTGTTTCCGTAATGACCACGACAACTGTAGAAAATCCGAAACGGCATCGCATATTAGGAAATGTGTTTTTCTTGACTGTATTGCTGCTGATAACTAACTCTTCTTTTGCATAATTAGTCCAGTCACACGGAGCATTCAGCGTCCCGCTCGAATTACGATTGCCTCCAGAGGCGAGAAGATGATTTGCATATGTGTGCTCGCACGTAAGAGGTCAATAGTCTATTGATCGAGGAAAACCTCGATTTCTCTGTCTCCCCTGTCGATGAGACATGGCTGGCACGGTTCCGATTCAGCCTTTTGCGACTAAAAGAAAGTAAAATTCGAATGTGAAGTGTCGCAAATGTTTTGAATTGGTATTGAGAGCACTGCGGAAGTGTTTTGTTCTGATGATTCTTTTTTTATTGATCTCGAAAGGACGATTTCCGTCTTAAGCGCCAAGTTTTATCTCAATACTATATTTAAAGTTTCGTACGACGTTTCCATTTCGTTACAAAATATAGATAGCTCAGTGATTTGTTGCTGGACACTCTATAGTTGGATCAAAATCATAATCAAATAAAAAAAAATGGATCGAAGTTTTCAGGCACCTGGCGTAGCTGACGAAATTGAAAGATCTACCATTATGGTCTGGAATTCTCACATAGCACGTAATCCGTTGAGTGGAGGATATCGGTCCATCAATTTCGAACGAAAGCAAGAAAATAAAAAAAGAACGATGTGCTGTGAAAGACAGATTTAAGAATGTCGACTTTCATTTGTGATTCACCGGAAACATTCGGACTTACACTGGTGTTTTCAGTATGAATGTTAATATTCGCCGGGTAATGGCGGCCCGAGATATCGAACTTTTACCGTAACATATGCAGGGTTGCAAAAAACCCACATGCCCAAAAAAAACCCCCCGGGTTTTTTTGGGTAAAACCCACTTTAAAAAACCCAATAAAACCCGCACAAAAGCGGGTTTTATTGGGTTTTTAAAAATTAGTGAGGTTTTTTTCATATTCAGCATTTTTTATATTAGATTTGATTCATTGTATTTTAAAAAGTTACCCTACCTATTGAAACTTATACGTCTACCCATGAAATGTATATATAAAACACTAAGGCAATTTCTTTTCTGCCGATGCTAACAATTGTTTTGTTTACAGTTGGCAATAGCCTCAAGTAATATTACAGGAAAAGAAGATAATGTTACAAAATACATTTTAAAATGTTACATCTTCATCCTAATAACTACGAGAATTGAGCACAAATTATTACTAAATATCGTTACATTTCATTATTTTTTTTTCTACATTTATCTATGATGTAGCTTGGGTGGTGGTGGCATAATAAAAAGTGTAAACTAATCCTTTAAAGTAATTTTCAAATGTTATTTGTTACTTTGTCTTTTATGATGATTTATTCACATTATTTAAATGCAAATTAATTGCATATTAAATTAATAAAGACAAAAATAAAAATCAGCATTCTGAACTAATTCTTTTTTAAACATAGAAATCCCCCCACCTCCACCTTTTCCTTTTTCCAACAAGCAAAAGAAACAATAAATCTAAAAAAACCCAATAAAACCCTAAAAACCCAATAAAACCCTAAAAAACCCAATAAAACCCGCCCGGGTTGGGTTTTTTGAAAAAAACCCGGGTTTTTTGCAACCCTGAACATATGTAATAGATAATTCACAATAACATTAGAAGGACTCAGTCTCCACACCAAACGGGGGAGGGGGAATCATGTCCACGTTATGCCTCAGACGGTAGCAATTATTTTCCATTAACATCAAACATGACATTCGCATCACAAATTGTCATGAATTTTTCTGCAGAAAAGTGTATCTTCTTCAAGACACTGGTATAACTTGATGATTAGGTACTTATTTATCAACTTCATTTCACATAATAATTAAATTGCTTCCTATTGTACTTTTAACCTCAGAGAGATTGAGAGACTATCTTCACGAAAAGTTTCAAAAGGCATGTATTAAGGTTTATGATCTTGAGCATATATTAATTGAAATTCTTTGATGTCAGCCTGCAGCATGTCATTTTTCATGACGACGGACACATTGGATTGATTGAATTTGTTTCAGCTATGAATGTTTAATTACAAAGTGTTACCTGTATGAATTTCATAGAAGGTTAAGCAACTTTAAACTAAAATGGAGTATTGAGTAAAGGGTATTTCTGAAGTTTTATTAGTGTCTTTGAAAACCGTTGCCTTCGGCAACACTATAAATTCATCGGAGTGAAACATAACAGCATATGATTATTTCGTGGCATGGTCGATCTCGAATATGTAATGAGCATCCATCAGGTCATTAACAAGGTGTTGCATGTCTGACAATCTCATTAGTCACTGCATGCAGGACAGCGCAAAAAAAGTGGTTATTCCATACCCCCAGAGAATATACGGCGTCAGATTTCTCGCCACTTGAAGATACATGAAGATTAGACAGGTCAAATTTTGCATGGAAAATGTCATTAAACGAGATTAAAGGATAAAATCTGTTGCTAACGTAGAAAAAGATACATGTGCTGGTCAGCGCACTGTAATTAGACTCCTTATGGCTTATTAATTTTTTCAATCTTCGGTGAAGATGATTGTTTATTGTCGAAAATAAGAGTAACCCAGGGTTGTGAAGCAAATGGAGTTTTTCAACTTTCCTCAAATAAAATTATAAGATTCGTATGGACAGTGGAAGTCGATTATGATCTCAATTATGGTACTTTTATCAATTATTGCTGCAGTTCCAGAAAAGGCAAGGAGTGTCAAGGTTTAGAGAAGGCAAAGCCATTTTTGGTTCGAAAATACTCCTTGATTTATTTTAGAAGAGTGAGATCGATTTTTTAGGGAGGGGGGAAAGGACGAAAATAGGGAAGACGAAAATAGTTATCCGTGTTGTTAAATAATCTTAGCTTTCTAAAGGAAAAATTGGAAAATCTGAGCAAAGGATTGCGTAATATTTTGATTTTTAGCATTTAAAATTCTTGAAATTTTGTTTAAAAAATGAAAATGTAATATTTTAGAATTCTACTTGTTTTTCTAGTTTCCACAAATGATTTTTTTTTTAAATGAAGTAAAAGTACTTTTGGCTAACTTTTTGAGGCAAATTTTCGATTTTTCTTTACTTGGAATACGTTTGTAGACAGATGTTCAACATATCTTTGCTAACATGTAGTATACTAATGTACTGATATTGACAAAATGGCGTGAAAATAAGTTTTCTGGGTGAAAAAAAAAAAAAAAAAAGGCTATACCGTATACCCTCTCCCTCTGCAATAACCCATGTTTCTGTAAGTCTGCTCATTCAAAGCTCTGAATGGTTGTGAGTTGGCATTTTATTTTAGAAGTTAGATTTTGTGGATCCTTCCGACTCCCTTAGCCCTTAGTACTGTATTTGAAATCGTAATTTAAGCACCTTGTGCGATTTCATAAGAATAAAAATAATGATACTACATCGTCATAGTACCAGTTACGCTGGGATGGTGCATAAGGCCTTGAGTCTTGTTCTCCATCCTCCTCGATTCAACTACCTACCTTGCCTAATTCCTGCTGGTGCCATCCAAATGTGTTTCATCAAGACTTTCCCATAATCAAAGTTTTTAAGGAAATGAGTAATTAGCCCATAGCCAAACCCAATAATCACTTCTTAGGAATCAAAGGGGTTGTGTCGAGTGTATTCTCCCAACTTCTTCCACAAGGTGGTATAATAATTGAACAGTTTATTTCTAAAACCAGTCAAGCTCTATAAGTTCGAAGAAACATTTTCTCCACTTACTTTAAAACTTTCCATACGGATTACAAAAATGTATACAGATTTGGTTGTCATTCTTTCCGTAAAAAGTGTTGCAATCGTGACAGTAATTTAATGTGATGAAATAAAGGTTTTCTTAGTAGCTATTCGAAATTTTGTCGTTTGACTGATCCTTGAGATAAACGATTTAATTCACCTGGAGACATGGAATACAGTTCCCACCGCTCATGTGAATCTCGTTTGTTCTAAAGAGTTTTAATTCAATAAAGCGGGTAATTCTTTGAAGCTGGATTTTGTTCTGTTTTCGACTATTTGATTCATTAAAGCAGTTGATTCAATTAATCACTGGTTCAATTATCTGACGTCCACCGTATTAATTTTTAAAAATTTTTTTCGCTCTTCTTTCTGACCTGAAGGCCAGAGCCCGATCATTCTGACATTGGACATGGGGCACATTTCTATTTCAGGCTCCCCCCTCTCATATCAGTTACGTGTTGCGAGTAAAAAAATCTTACAATAGCAGAATGAAACAAAAGTTATGTGCAATGATTGAACTTTAAAAAAAAAAAAAAAATAATAATAATAATAATAATAATGCTATCAAATTATTGAGAGAGAAATATACGTCGACATACACAGCAGGCTTTTCGTATCAGTAGTAAAATATACAGTAGGAATTTTAATAAAATATTCAGTAGACATTTCGTAGTTCAGTAGACAATCGTATAAAATATTCAGTAGACATTTCGTATTTAGGAGGCGTTAGATAAAGTAAGGGGATTTTGGGCCCCTGAAATCTAAGAGGAGGGGCCTGTGCTCCTGCGGTGATCAGGTCTTGTCGAAATCGCGAAGATTCAACTCTCCCGAGCTGAAGGCTCCAAGTTTGTTAAACCCTGTCTCGATGACGACCTTCATCAATCCATTCCTTTTCTAGAGTGAGTCGTAATGGAAGAAGTTTTTCCGGCACGCGACGGAATGCCAATGGACGTGCATCGGAACTGGAAACGTTCAGCTCCATCGCTTCTCAAGAATCCTGTTAGTTTGCCCTCCCTGCGTCATTATTCTTTTTCTCTGGGCTTATTTGTTTGATCTGAGCGGGGGGTTATCGCCTGCATTGTCTCTCCGCTAATGTGCTCTTTAATCGTTCAGGGACACGTGATTTGGCGCTGTCTTTTCGCGAGGGAAATGCCTCGTCGATCGTGTCTGCGTCGAGTGAAAATTTGTCAACGGAGTTGTTCGCAGCACTTGAGGAGGTTTGTAATCTTGATGTTGAATGGATTTTACATGAGCAAGAAAGGTCGGAAGAGGGGAACTTATGGTGATGTTCTTTCAAGGGCGGATCCAGAAATTCTTGAAGGGAGGGGCGATTGATTTTTCTACCTATTTTTACTATGCATTTACAAACATCGATCACAAAGGATTCATCCCGTAAAATGGGGTGTATAGGAACAGCGGGGTCAATCGGAACAAAACTTCTCGGCCGTACAAAGAAATTCTTCATAAATATACTATTGGATATTTTTCGCCATTAATTTTTTTTAGAAAGGCAAGATCATAGGAAGTAGGAAAAAATTACTTTTGTCAATCTGGAAATGCTACTGGTTTCTAAGGAAGGCTAGGGGTTTTCTAGCACGTCGAATGCTAGAAAACATCACATTTTCATAGACTGCAAAACTTCATATGCAAGAACAAACCTTCTTATATTTTAAACCTAAGAGTTGTAAGTTTCAATTATACATGTATCTGAACAACAGAATACCACATTAGAATTTACATTTTTTATAAATTGTGTTATAAAAATGAAGAATTCTGAAAAATGCCATAGGAAAAAAAATTGCGGGGTGAATCGTAACACTTTGTTCTGCTGTTCCAATTCAAACTTATTTGAAGGAAACTGTTTGAAAATCAAGATTCTAACCCCAATTCTTCTAATCAAGACAAGGACAAGGATTTATTACTGTTTATCCCTTCTCGTGAGCAACTAGATCTTTGAATAACAAAAAGTTGCAGATTTCAAAAGATTTTTTCTCCAGGAGACTTTTTTTTTACTTAAAATACGCTGGGGAAAGTCATATAGACTTTATACAGCAAAAGGCAGTACACAGACAGTCATGAATAAGCGTTAAAATCTTTCAGGACAATCCCCGAAACCCAGAGATTTCAAGAAACTAAAGAAAAGGCAGAGTTCATCCCAGAAGATGCTATGAAAAAACTTAAGCTTAGTCACAATTGCTAGTTTTAAGGACAAGTACACATTTGTGGACGATATGAGTGACTTTCATTCATGTTAAATCTTTGTATTTCAATTCAAAAGCATTTCTTAAAATTACTTTTCATTTTTCATAAGTTCAAAATTATTTTGATTTTTGACAAATTATAAACGTTTACTGGTATTGAAATTATACTTTTATTTGACAGTAATTATCTGCACTTTATCTCCCCCATCAACATTACTCATGTTTGTGAGACCTATTACAGGTTAAATGGAAAAAAATAAAAATTTTAACATGTGTTCCGATTGACCCCTATCAGCGGGGTGATTCGGAACACCCATAATTTCCTATATATTTTAATAATAATTGTTCAAAATGTTTTTTCTTTGCTTGGAATATCAAAAGTAAAGCAAGACCGAAGTTTTTATCCAGAAAATCAAACTTGAAAAAAATCTTTTAACTGATTTTTTTACAATCAAAGCTGAAAAGTGTTCCGATTCACCCCCATTTTACGGTACTTCAATTTCGAACATTTCCGGAGAGAACCCCAAACCTTCTTCGTTCCCCTACTACATTAAAACTTGTATTAAATTACTTTTTTATAACTAACTTCAATATAGAAAAATTCCCGGGAAGAGTCCCCCCGATCGCCCCTCTCCCTTGTTTCCGCCCTTGTGTTCTTTTAAAAGCTACGGAAATCTCCATATATTATTTCTCTAAGCCGAATCCTATACCCGGTCGAAACTCGCTCATTTCTTTATCGAATTGCAAGAAAATTTATGATTTTGAAGCTTATCCCGCGGGCTATTGACGAAAATTAGACCCACCCTCTAAAAAGTGTCGGTTCGTTTTTTATTCGAACTTCAATTTTTGGGCACAAAATTGACTCTATCTAGCGAAATAATTGTCGTATCGTCTCCATTTTAATTTCATTCGAAAGATTTAAAAAAATGCGTTCTTTAGAACGTTTCTCCGCTAGCGCCGCGTAACGAGAATCTCGAAAATCCACGTTTAAGCGACTTATAAGCGATTGAAGTTTAAAAAAAGTTAAATTTTTTGCTCAACTGTTAAAATCGTTACATTGTTGTTCAAATCAATTTTAAATGCGACATTTCAAGCCAAGGCTTAGCTCGGTAAACCTTAATTGTAACTTTTATTGTTTCAAAATACTATGGTAGTTTTGCGATAACGTTAGTATTTAGTTTAGTAGTAGCCTTGGATATTTGATTTTAATATAGGGTATCACTTTTGTAGTAGTTGTAAAAGTGAACGTGTCTTTGATCTCTTTGAAAAGTTGTCAGAACGACGGCAGTTGATGGCGATGTTGTGCACACGTACAAGATTTTACAATGCCAAGGAACAGGGTACCAACAGGCAGACTAACAGGAAGGTGTCTACTACCTAGACAATATTAGACAATTCAACAATGCTTTGGCTTTCACTTCAGTTAAAGTGGACTCAGTTAACATTCCTGGCAGAGGTCCATATTGTTTTAAACTACATGGTCAAGCGTACCATATGATCGGGAACTTCCAACCTCCGGCAGGGACTACATCAACTTACGCTGGACTTTTCTTTATAGATTTCGACACTGCGCTGCAACTTTGGGCAGATAATTAGCCAATAAAAATTGTCGTATTAAATTTTAAGTTTAGAGTTTTTTTTTTTTTTTTTTTTTGCGGAATTCCGCACGGGTCACCTAGTTAAGTTAATATTGAAAATCTGCAAGAAGTTAAAGGAAAAGGCTTGACTTCAATATCAATGGCAACAGCAGGAATTCTGAAATCACCAAGAGGATGGCAGCGACGGTTACATCAAAGTTCTGAAGCTTTCAAAGTCACTTTTAAGCAATAAATAAATGGATAAAAAGGTTGAAAATGTTAACATTGTTGAAAATGTGTAGAAAGTGAAATATTGTTACTAAAAATTAATTAATTTCGATGTTTGAGCTGTGTGTAAACAGAAGGATGGTGTAGGATATCGTAAGAAGAGAGAAAAAATTGGCATCTATCGGTGTAAAATTGCTGAGAAAATAGCGGAGACCCCCAAGACAATGTTTTCTACACTTAGGATTGTTCAATTTGAGCGAAAAGAAAGGAAAAACTGTTCTGCTGCCAACTGTCGCCGTTTTCTTATAAATGAAAATATCAGATCAATCAACTTATGCCAGCTGCACAGTCGACACGTACTTATCTAGTTATTCGTTGATTCACATGGAGACTGCTCTGCTTGTTTTTCTGGCTCGTAAAATGAGTCCTTTTTATAACGACCCACGGACTGAAATGTCATAATAGCCTTTCGTAGTTGTTAGCATTCACGGAGAGTCTCCCATCTCCGTCCTTAGTGACATTATTGTCTATTTAAATGGTTTGTTCGACGGTGCCCCATTGTCACATCGGAAATGAAATCGATCGATTTATAGGTCAAGATCTAATTGATGTTGTTAGCTCGCAGTGCCTCGGGAAATGTAGCGAGTTTTATGGCTCTTACAAAGCTGAGTAAGAGTTTTGATTTGATTGTTTTAATTGGCCTGAGCGGTTTTCGATTCGTAGTTCAATCGAAGCTCTTTTTTTTTTCCTTCCAATGGAACATGATAAGATTTTTTTATTAGTTGTTTTAGAAATGTTTAAAATTTGCTTGATTGAGTTTGCAGTAAGAATTTCTCTTGTGCAATTTAACTTGCTATAGAGGAAACAGCGTTTTTAGGTAGAATTGGTTGTGTAGTCATTGTGATGATTTGGGTGAGTAATATTACTCATCATTCGGTTCCAGTTTTGCTGGGAATTAGTACGATTAGATTATTAGGACGATTAGATTATAAGATTAGACAGACAGTTTACGAAAATTTTTATACGAGACTGATATTTCAATAATTTATCAAAATGCAGCCTTTTTTGCGCCATTTTACTTCATTTTTTGCCAATACACAAAAGTTTTCGATTTGGCACTCTACATTCCTTGCAACGCTGCAGAAAAATCAAAATAAAGTACGCGATTGCTCCCTTAAAAGGGGGGGGGGTAGTTCGCCAGATTCTTGTTTTTATAATTACCCTTTGGTGAAAACTTAAGAATGAGCTACATCAATCTTATTTTCCGTATTTGAAGATCTTACAGGGAGTAATTTTTATCAACTTATATCAAGCAGGAGAGAGAAAAACACAAAGTCAATTATAGATTTCACATGAGAACGAAAAATTCTATCAAAATGTCTGGAATTCAGCTTTGAAACATGGATGCAAATTATTGTTCGATTCAAGATTTAAAAAAAAAAAAGGCACGGTAAAATAATTAACCACCTTGCAGTTTATGATGAGATATCTCGTCCATTTAACATGTATTCCTGGGACTACCAAACCGCAGGGTGGTTAAAAACACCACACTGCACAGGTCTTTTTTAGAGCAAAACTTTTCTGTTCTTTCTTAGGTATTAGTTTAGACGGAATCATGTTTTTTCTTCATGATTAGAGAAATCATGTCATTTTTCCTCATTTTTTTCTATTATTCGAACTAGAACTTTAAAAGTGAGCGAATTTCCTTGTAAAAGACTCCAAATATTTGCTAATGAGCAATCATGGGCATCACTTTGGCTAGAGCAGGCCCTGGATGGGGTGCATATTTATTCCCTTTATGCCACTGTTCTTCTCCCTGAGTAGTGAATACCCCGCTGTTTTATGTTCTCTCTATCAGCTTTGGCATCCAGATACTATTTTATTTGTGTTTAAAAAGTATGTTATGCGCTCGATTTGAAAAATAAATAAATGAATCTGAGAGAAAGCATTTTCCCTTTTGTAATTGCAAATCGATTTTCCCGTTCTACTGTGTTCTATTGCTATGCTGTGGGTCTAAACAATTAGATCTTTTGCAATAGATACTTAGTTCAAATATCATAACTGTTCTTTGTGCCGTTTTTTATCTGATTTCGCGGGCCATTCTTTTGATTTCCGTCCCTAATGGCCGCTTTCAGCCTTTTAACAAACGCCATTGTGTCTGTTGTTGGGAACGCTTGCTTCCTTGGGAATAGCGATACACGCTGTTGACATCTGCAGTTTTCATAATTATTGTGTGTTTCGATTTATTATTTATTAGCCTTGTTTCGTTTTCCTCCGGAAGAATGGGTTGTTTCATTTTCAAAATCAAAATTTTTAGCGTATTGGAATTATGGCCTCTTTTGTTGTACAAGTAGAGACCAAGGATTCTCAATCTTTTCCAGCACACTTACCCCCTTTATTAAAATGCGAATGTTTTACTGTTAAAGTTTAACTATCGGTAATTTGACATAAAAGCAAATTTTATTCGATTGGGCATTTTAATACTAAGTAAAGTATTTATTAATCAGACAAAATTAAATAAGTCTTGGGTCTCGTGAGCTTGTGATGTTTGAGATAACCATCTACTTATATTAAAAACTGAGTATCTTTCTAACTATCTTTCTTTCAAACTATCTTTCTTTCTAACTATCTTTCTTTCTAACTATCTTTCTTTCTAACTATCTTTCTATGTCACGCTTATTTCTCCTGAACGCCAATGAACTGAAAGTCGAACCAGGTACCGATAGATAGGTAATTTTTCAAGCTTCTTTAGTTTCAATTGATATAATTATACGATTTTAATTAGAGAAGATATCAATTAATAAGTAGTCAAGTTTAAAGCGATTAAGCCTAATAAATGATTAAATATGAAATGCATTCTTGCAAACCGTCGTTGCTATGAAAGTGATAACAATGATAATGAGAATTTTGAATGAAGGCTTAACTAAATCAAACACGAAACTCATAAGCGGGCCACTAAGGCAGGAATTCAAGTGAAACACGGACGATCGCAACTCACCAATGCAATCGCAAATTCCAAAATTTGGATTCAAGTGAAACGAATTCACTTGAATTCGACTTACAGTAGCGGTTGCAATATGTGATCGCCTCGAAGCGACTGCAATGGTGTTTCACTTGAATTCGGCCCTTACGTAGAATTTTTATCGCTAGCTACTGGTAATATTTTGAAACATTTATTTGTTGAAGAGCCATCTACTTATATTAAAAACTGAGTGTCTATGGCAGGGATTCAAGTGAAACAGGCAATCGCAAATTACAATCGCGACTGGAAATGAATTACATTAGAACGTTTCTTGATAAAAACATCGTGACGTCAGCGTGACGTTTGCCTATGAAAAACGAGCTAGATAAAACGTCACAGCCTACTTGGTGAATAAGTGGAGATCGCTGAGTGCTTGTGAGCTCTTATTGGCTCCACCCGTAGTGACGTCATGCCAATTTAAGTTGATGATAATGTAATTCACTTCCAGTAGCGATTACAATTCGAAGCGATCGCAGTGCTGTTTCACTTGAATCCCTGCCTAAGTCTGCTTTTTTCCTTTGAGCGAGCTGAACTTACTGAAACTTTCCTCACCATCTTGAAGACGTGAAGCATCTCAATAATTCGAATGATTTTTTTTATATAGGAAAAAAGTAAAGGCTTAAAGCGCCTGTAAGCGAGCCGCCTTGGCTGGGAGTAGTTTCTTTAAATTTTTTTCTCACTACTTTCAGGGCACGAAGTGCCCGTGCAACGCCGGGCCACGTGCGTGGTATGTCTTGAAATCGAATGAACATTAAATTATATCAAATAATATAACTTCAGAATGAGGTAAAAGTTAGAGAGGGGGGACGTTATGCATCAACATGCCGCAGGAAGCTAATCTAGCTGCCCTGGCAGCTAGTCTACTTATATTAAAAACTGAGTATCTTTCTAACTATCTTTCTTTCTATCTTTCTAACTATCTTTCTATGTCACGCTTCTTTCTCCTGAACGCCAATGACCTGAAAGTCGAACCAGGTACCGATAGATAGGTAATTTTTCAGGCTTCATTAGTTTCAATTGATATAATTATACGATTTTAATTAGCGAAGATATCAATTAATAAGTAGTCAAGTTTGAAGCGATTAAGCCTAATAAATGATTAAATATGAAATCCATTCTTGCAAACCGTCGTTGCTATGAAACAGTATAACAATGATAAAGAGAATTTTGAATGAAGGCTTAACTAAATCAAACACGAAACTCATAAGCGGGCCACTTACGTAGAATTTTTATCGCTAGCTACTGGTAATATTTTGAAACATTTATTTGTTGAAGAGCCATCTACTTATATTAAAAACTGAGTATCTATGTCTGCTTTTTTCCTTTGAGCGAGCTGAACTTACTGAAACTTTCCTCACCATCTTGAAGGCATGAAGCATCTCAATAATTCGAATAATTTTTTTTATATAGGAAAAAAGTAAAGGCGTGAAGCGCCTGTAAGCGAGCCGCCTTGGCGGGGAGTACTTTCTTTAAATTTTTTTCTCACTACTTTCAGGGCACGAAGTGCCCGTGCAACGCCGGGCCACGTGCGTGGTATGTCTTGAAATCGAATGAACATTAAATTATATCAAATAATATAACTTCAGAATGAGGTAAAAGTTAGAGAGGGGGGAACTTATGCATCAACATGCCGCAGGAAGCTAATCTAGCTGCCCTGGCAGCTAGTTGATTAATAACTATCGATTAATTTATTTTAATCAACTTAGGTTTAAATCTGCAACTTATTTTTATAACATAAACTGATTTCCCTCTAATTTGAAAAAAACCCATAAAATGGAAGAAAAGAGCAGGAATTGAATTTTTATTAAATCCTATGCAAATTAAGCCTTTTACATAGCAGATGACTTGTCGCCGAAAGTGACTGTCATTAATATTGTTGACATTTTTCATATAAAAAGTTTATACTCGTAAAAAAAGGAAAGAAAAGCAGCTTCTGCAGGATATACTGGAACTGCAAAGCAAAGTTTCTGGGTTAATTCCTTTTAAACATTGTCGTGGGAAAGTCTTGTTACAGTATACACTAGGGTGGAGCGAAAGAAACAAAGTTTTTATTTTCGAATCGTAATAGTGCGGAAAAGTTGCGATTGGTGAAGAGTTAGAAAACAAAACCAAAATTTTTGAAATCGGATAATATCTTCCGTTCCCGCAACGAGCCTGAAATTTTGAAAAAATGAAAATTTTCATGTGTTTTTAGCGATTTTTTAAAATTTTTGTTTTAATGTTTTATTTTAATGCTCTTGGACGGAAAAGTTACGTTTGGTGAAGCCTTCTGAAATTTTGAAAAATATATTGAAATCGAATAATACCTTCTGATCCAGGAACAAGCCAGAAAAACCAAAAAATCATAAAACTTCAGCTTTTTTTGGGGTGATGAAAAAAAATTAAAAAAATATGTTCTCATTCTTTTTCCTTTTTACCCGGTATCATAGCGTAAAGCCTTTTAAAAAGCACTATATTTCTCTTAAACATTAATTTTTTTCTTGATTTTTCAGGTATCTTCTAAACATGCAAAACTACCATTTTTTACAACAATGAAACATTTTCAAATAATCGAAAGTTATAAAATATTTTCCAAAATTTCTGCAATCCAGTACAAAAATCCACTAAATAAAACACCCACTCCTAAAATAAACGCTAATTTTAATCACTAAACTATAAACAATTTTAATACCTAACTAATTATATACAGTTTCTTAATCCCCTTTTGTAGTCTGTGCCTTCTATAATTATGTTACCTAACTTAACTGACTACTCACAGAATCCTTTAACATTAATTTAAGTAGAAACTTATTTTAAAATTAAAACTTCTTCAAAATTAAACCTAGTTAGGTTAGGTAGTGTATAGAATGAGACTGAAAAATGCAATTAAATATTCAGAAACTAACATATAATGAGGTAGGTATTAAAATAGGATATCGTTTAGGGATAAAAAATATTGTTCATCTTAAAATGAGTGAGTGTTTTGTTCAATGGATTTTTGTACTGAAAAAGTTAAACAAATTTAATAATTAGGTATGGGTAAAAAATTTTATGTAAATGTTATCTATTATTTTTTGCTTTTTAGTTGCTTTTAGTTTGCATTAAGGTTATCTTGGTGCCTACAGTAACACAGTCCCAGGCAAAGTGGGGCAAGGTGTAACAAAAATTAAGGATTGGAAAGTATTTGACAAGGAGAGGGCACTACTGCCCCACACACCCCTATTAGCCTTATGCAAAAAATGTTACAACATGTTATCATGACAATTGAACATTTGAAACACGATTGCAGAGAAAATTGTGCTTAAAAGGTTACTATAAGCATCTCGGGGATGATTTTGGAACACATTTCATATGAAATCATAAATATAAGGAATGTATCAGTGTAGAAGACAAAACAAATTTTAGATTTTTTGTTGATTTCTAATTTTTCATACACAAAATTATTTTAAAATAAATAATTTAATTTAAGTTTAAAAAACTAAAAAATACGCTTTTAGAGTTAATCAAACTATAAAGCTTTAAACCATTTCAAATTATAAGTTTACATGCACCTTATAATACATCAACATGTAATGTAGTTAGCCTTTAGTACTAATAATAGCATTCAATAACATCAACATGTAATAATATATTTTAGCCTTTAGTATTAACAATAGTATTAAATATATCACTTTTATATTTTTAAAGAACGTGAATTTTATCTTTTATGCAGAGTTACATACATACTGACAAACCCACACGTGAAACTAGTAAAAGCGTATTAAAAACAAAACCGCCATTAAAAAACAACTGGGAGCTAAACAGAAAAAAATCATAATACATAATATTTACATACAACTTCATACCCATACCTAATTATTAAATTTGTTTAACTTTTTCAGTACAAAAATCCATTGAACAAAACACTCACTTATTTTAAGATGAACAATATTTTTATCCCTAAACGATATCCTATTTTAATACCTACCTCATTATATGTTAGTTTCTGAATATTTAATTGCATTTTTCAGTCTCATTCTATACACTACCTAACCTAACTAGGTTTAATTTTAAAGAAGTTTTAATTTTAAAATAAGTTTCTAATTAAATTAATGTTAAAGGATTCTGTGAGTAGTCAGTTAAGTTAGGTAACATAATTATAGAAGGCACAGACTACAAAAGGGGATTAAGAAACTGTATATAATTAGTTAGGTATTAAAATTGTTTATAGTTTAGTGATTAAAATTAGTCTTTTTTTTGGAGTGGGTGTTTTATTTAGTGGATTTTAGTACTGGATTGTAGTAATTTTGGAAAATATTTTATAACTTCCGATTATTTGAAAATGTTTCATTGTTGTAAAAAATGGTAGTTTTGCATGCGTTTAGAAGATACCTGAAAAATCAAGAAAAATATTAATGTTTAAGAGTAATATAGTGCTTCTTAAAAGGCTTTACGCAATGATACCGGGTAAAAAAGAAAAAAAAATGAGAACATTTTTTTTAAAAAATTTTTTCATCACCCCAAAAAAAGCTGAAGTTTTATGATTTTTTGGTTTTTTTGGCTTGTTCCTGGATAAGAAGGTATTAATCGATTTCAATACATTTTTCAAAATTTCAGAAGGCTTCACCAAACGTAACTTTTCCGTCCAAGAGCATTAAAATAAAACATTAAAACAAAAATTTTAAAAAATCGCTAAAAACACATGAAAATTTTCATTTTTTCAAAATTTCAGGCTCGTTGCGGGAACGGAAGATATTATCCGATTTCAAAAATTTTTGTTTTGTTTTGTAACTCTTCACCAATTGCAACTTTTCTGCACTATTACGATTCGAAAAGAAAAACTTTGTTTTTTTCGCTCCACCCTAGTATACACGCTTCTTATCTTTGTTATCCTCTGTGATAGATTGCCGAACTCTGCCTCCAGATGCAATAATTACTGGGATCGTTCCATCGTTACGTTCATTTTTCCGGAAACATGTTCGATTGCCTATTTTCCAAATTGCTTTATTGTGGTGACTTAAAAAACTCTTTTATTTAGAGGTGTGCTAAATTTATACGTATGGCTGTTGGCTGTCCTAAGATAAAAAAAAAGTTTGATTTTAATATGTTGGAGAACGTACTCATGTTTTCTACATCAAAAATGCGTATTCTCAATTAATTGCATGTTTAAAATTACAATACTTTTGCAGTCAAGTTTTTATACTTTCATAAACGCATACTTGACATAAGTCTAGGGCAGGCTTGAGTTCATTAGGCAGCAGCAAGCTAACCGGAAGACAAATCTTTTCGTTAATTGAAGATATTGGCAGAACTGGCAGAAGATATTAGTAGATCTTGGTAAAGCGGGGCAGGAAAAGCAATGCAGCACAAAAAATTTTAACTTTTGAAAAAATAAATAAATAAAATAAAATGAAAGTAATTAAATAAAAATAAAATAAGATACTGTGATAACAAAACTAGATAGAATAATTCTATCCCCATCTTTTTTAATTTATCGTGTGTTAATATTTAATCTTATGATGTCTAATAATATATTGTTTAATATGTTTATATATTTAATTATATTAATTAATAATATATTTATTAATAATTATATTTAATTTATTATTTATATAATTATTAATTATTATGTTTTATAGATATTTATAATATTTATATTTAATTATTATATTTTTATTATTTTATATAATTTAATTTATATATATTATTATTATATATATTATTAATATATATATTATAATTAATTATTAATATTTTAATTATTATATAATGATTTTAATATTATATTATTATTATAATATTGATTAATATAATTATATAATATATATTTTTATTATTATTAAATAATAATTTATTATTATATATTTATATATATTTATTATATATTTAATTAATTTATATATTATATTTTATATATTATATTATATAATTTAAATATATTATTTATTTATAATTTTAATTATTATTTATATATATATATTTATTAATATATTTATAATTATAATTATTATATATTATTTATATTTAATATAAATAATTTTATATTTATTATAATATTATATATTTTTATATATATTTTATTATATATTTTATATATTTAATATATTAATTTTTTGTAATCAATTTTTTTATTAATTATATTATTTTAAATATATTATTATTTATTATTCTTTATTTTAATATATTTTTTTAATATTTTTATTTATTATATAATTTTATATATTAATATATTAATTAAATTATTTTAAATTTATTTATCTATTTTTTTATTTATATTATTAATTTTATTTAATAAATATATTTAAATATATTATTTAATATATATATTATCTTTTTATTTATTTTGAATATATATATGTTATTAATAATACTATATATTATAAATACAATTAACAAACATCACACCATAAACTAATCTAAAACTAAAATATCAGTGAAACATAAATAACAATCATATAAATAATACTACTATAATGAATTACACATACATTACTAAATATACTTTATCTACACAATAATGTACATATAATATCATATATCAATCATCAAACACATTAATAGATAAATTACATACCATTTAAAATACAAATAAACTAACACTAAGTCTAATATCAATTTACAATTACAATGATAATGCACTATACTCAAATCACAATACATATAAAATCAAAATAACGAAATCCCAACACAATCAATAATAACTTTCAATATCACATAAGATATAAACATCTTACACAAAACAAGCACACAAACAACTAAATAACACAAACACAAACAAACTACACAAACAATACCAAAACAAACAATAAAACCTACAAACAAAAAAACAAACAATCATACACAAACCAACACCACAAACAAAACACAACACAAAAAGACACAGACAATAAAAAAAAACAAATACAAAACAAACAAAGAAACACAACAACACAAATAACATCAACCAAATACTAAACACACAAACAAAACTAAACAAAAAACAAAACAATACAAACAAAAACATCACAAACAAATCACAACAGAAACCACAAAAAAACAAAGAAAAACAAATAAAACCATAAAAAAAAACATAACCAACAGACAAAAACACCACCAAAGACAGACAAAGACTCAAAACACACCAACAAAACAACACAATAAAAAAGAGACAAAAACAACAAAAAACCAAAAACAAACAAGACATACAAAACAAATACACACAAGACACCACAATCCGACACCAAAACACCATAACACCAAAAACACAACACTCCCACAACAACATAAACAATAATCAAACAAAACACAACAATAAACAAAACCAAGCATCCAAATAATACACACAAAACCACACAAAAACAATACCACACAAAAGCACCAAAAACAAACAAAAAACAAACCACACACACAACCACAGACAAAAAATAAAGATCATAACAAAAACGAAAAAAACCACAATCCAAAAAAATACCAAAACAAACAAAAAACCAACAACCAAACACAAAAAAACACAGACAACCTAACAAACAAAAACAGATACCACTCCAACAACAACTCAACCGCAACACCACAGTCAGGCACAAACGTCAAACAAGAGCAGATCAGCTCCGACAACCAGACAATAGCACAATAAACGCAGACTATCATCACAATCCACTAACACGCAGCATCCAACAACTAAGCACCAACACAAAATGATAAAACCTGCTACATATCCGCACACCTAAAACCACATCCAATACAAAACAACAAAAAGATACACTAACTCAAAACAACATTTCAACCCATCAATCGCATACATACCAAGACATTCATCTCCACACACCAACAGCAACACCTAAAAGACACCTGAACCACACCAACACACAACCCATCGAAGACAACATAAACAAACAAACAACAAACAAATCAGCACTAAACCGATCCACACGCCACACATCACCATACAAATAACAGACCACCACAAACGAATCCCACAGGGAGATTCACCATAACAAGCCAAGTACCAACCATACCAACTAGAAAGCCCACTAAGAGAGCCAACATGTACAATAATACCTCACACAATCATTCTAAACGAACCGAACACACCACTACCACCAAGCAACACAGCCCACAACAACAAACACTCATCACAAACGCCACACCAAACAAAACCAGCACCACCGACAAACATATACACACCACAAAGGAACGTCGCACAAACTCAAGATCATCACCAGACAACAGACCAATATACAACACAACCACAAAGACCCAAAACAACCACACCAACAGCTAGCCTAAACATACAAACGACAGATCAACACCACACTGCCATACCAACACAAAACACAAGATCAAACCCATAGCTAATTCACCAATCAAAAGCAGAACAAACTCACAACACAACAGATCGAAACCGACAACACAGAACAAGCACTAATATCAAATCACACGAATCAAAAATAGAAACGATGACAAAAACCACCACATGCAACTAACAAAAATACGAGAACACAACAATCCAAGCCAACACCGAAACAACATATACATACCCAATCAAACAAAGACTCCCCCCCCCACACCCGCAACTAGATTCAACACACGCAACAGATACCACAGAACCAGCTTATAGAATCACAAGTCGCAACACCATCACACAATACAATCTATACAACATCACACCCAACGCATTCATCCCAGCCCGCAAATACAAGACACAAACCATAGCAAAGCAACAACCACCACCCATTCTCAAATCACATCAGAACACGATCCAAACTACCGACTCACACCCATCAGACCCAATACAAACACCCCAACACACTGATAACGCCAACCACCATAAACACACATAAAACTAAAACAAAACACTAAAACACGCAAACCCACAACCCAACAATCAAAGACCACAGAAAAGCAACAACAAACGTCAATACAGCCACCTGCATACATACATACACCATTTACCAACAACCCAACCAAAAAACACGATGAGACACCCCCCAACTAACGAACACAGACTAAACGCTAACACACAGCAGTCTACACAAATCAAACAGTACACTACACCACACAACCACGAACCAAGGACAACTACAAACCAAATCAAGACACCCAGAAACAATCACAAACGCATAGAGACAACATGAACCAACACCATCTAAAAACACATCAATCCCCACACCAAGAAAACGACCAACAAACAACAAAAAGCCATATAACAACAACCAACAAATGCAACTAAAATCAATACACCATAGACTCACCACCAAAACAAACCCATAGCACACACTACACACACTAAAAAACCAACAAAAAAGAACAACCACAATAAGACACACCAAGCACGTAACAAAACACATTCAAACAAACAACCCAGTCACACATCCCGAAACCAAAAACAACAACCATATTACACAAACCAACAAACATCCAAACCAGGAAAGCACGCACATACACACACACCCAATACAACAACAACAAACCCATAAATCCAATCCACTAAAATACAGTCAAACTCCCCACAGCGATCCAACAACAACACCAATAAGAAGACCAAAATCAACAAAACAAATTACCCCCAACATAACCCAACCCACAATCACACAACAAATATTGAAAATCCAACACATAAATCAACAATGCAAAACAAACAAAAAAACAACAAAAAAAATCAGACATAGTATACAAGCGAGAACCTCAAAAACATCCCAAACCCCAAAACAAACAACCATAACACAACAAAAAATACAGTGCACCTCAACAAGCCCAACTACACACCACACGACCTACCCATAAATAAACAAAACAAAAACACACAACAATACCACACCAGTCCCCATACCCACAATAAACCATTCAACACCCGATGATCCCAAAATACCAACAAAATACAAACAAAGAACAACCAAAAACAAACATCAGAGGCCGGAGGAGTGTTAGCGAACACGCACACAAACAGCTGCGAGGTCTACGTAGCTCTCAATCTAGATACAGGGGTGGAATCTATATATAAAACACAATACACATCCACCACCACAAACATACAAAACACCACAACACAACAGAACAAATCCAAAAGCACTACCACCATCCCAAAAAATCCAAAAAACAACACAACACAGACCGATTCCAGTTGTAGCAATCCAGAAAAAAAACTACCAAGGAAAATCAACAAGAAAAACAAAGACCAACAACAACCACAAGTCCAAAAAAACAACACCAAAACAAAAACCCACAATACAAACAAAAACCAGAAAACACCACCATAGAACAGAAACAACCAAAAACACACCCAACAGCCCAATAAACCGCCACAAATAACAATAAACCAAATACTAACCACCAATCCACCTCAAACTACATCAAGCAAACACCCGAACACCAACACAACGAACCACCCAACGACACGAGCCCCAACCAACAAAAACAAAAAACAAAACAAACGCACAGAAAACAAAACAACAAATTAAAAACACATCAACAATAAATACAAACAACAATAATCACCACAATCAACAGACCCCTAAAACCCATCACATACACATATACAACATAAAAAACCAGCAAAGGTACATCAGCACAATAATAACATCCTGACAGCACAACATCAAACCCTGACACCACAAACCAACCGAACCACCCACCAATTGAACAGCAACAATCTACAATACCCACAACACGACACGACCAAAATACAAATACCTAACAAAATACATATACGCACAACACACAGTATCCTAAACCCCATTCACATCCAACACAAATACAAATACGCTTACAAACCAATGGAAAAACACTCAACAAACCAATAACACAACAAAAACAAAACCCAACACACCACAAAACAAAATACACATCACCAGATACAAATACCACCACAATCTACCATGTTACAACCACACCACAAATCCAAGCACGCAATTAACAACACCAATCCATAAACATGCACAAAACAAAAAAAACCAACCGCCAAACAAATAGCACACACAAACAAAAGAACCAACACTTCAAAAGACAAGAACAACACAACTTCCAAAGCCAAATCACGAACCACAAGAATTGTCATCACACGACACACACAGACATTATCCAAACCCCTTTCCCAACAAACACACACCCACCAACACTACATGACCCACACAACAGAAAACAGAAACCCACAATAAGACACAAAATCAACCTAGAAACCATAAACCTAACCAACAAACAACCACAATACAACCACCAAAAACCCACAACCAAAACAACAAGAACACACCCACCAACAAACTACAAACAAATACATCACAACCACTACCACATCACCAGAACACCCATAACACAAACATAAAACTCCACACAAAAAGCCCACACCATAGAACCAGCAACACCCCAACAATGACACCAAAAAAACCACACAACAAACCACCTAAACAACAACATCCAACCACAACACAACAACCGCCAACCTAAAACACCGAAGCAAACCAACAACCCCCACCACACAACAACAACATCACAAAACATTCCATCTTGTCACAGCAACATGCAAAGAAGTACAACTAACTACAGATACAAAATTAACCACATACCACCACTACAACCAACCCGCAACACAAAATCAAACACCTCAACACATAAAGAATTACAAACTAAACCACCAAAGAAAACCACCAACCTACATTACCAAATAACATAAGCAAACAACAACCCACACAACCCACCACACACGACAACCTACCAACCAACAACACACAACACACACCAGCACAAAAACACAAAACACAACACCCTACCCATTCCTAAAAAAAGCCACTCATCACCACACACACACAACACCAAATATCCCACAACACCCACATTACAAGTCAAAACAAAAAAAACTACAAACACATCAACAACAATCACAAAACACCCAAACACAACAAAGTAAGTCAAAACGACACCACAAAAATACACAAAGCAACAACACATAACGACCCCATCAAATCACCCACCAAAACACAACATCCAAACCCAAAAATCCGAAACCACAGAACAAGCTCACACACACGCCTGATAGACCACAACATCAACCGAGAGATCAAAAAACAAAAAAACACCCCCTCTAAAAGATCACAAATACTCCCCATCCAACTTCCAAACACCCCAAAACCCACATAGCAAACACAATTCAAAACATCACACCATTTAAGCAACACACAAAAAGACACAATAGATACAAAACCACCATCATAAAACCACAAAACCCACACCTCACGCCATATAATGAAAGAACAAACACCATATAGAAGTTTATATTAAGCACAATTAACAACACAACTTCCCTACACACCGCTATGCCCATCAGCCCCCCATGTTGTTGATTACAGAAACGTATCTCCAGATTTAACCGCATATCACAGAGATTGTCTGAGTACACAATCCATATGCCGAGGGAGCCCCGATAGTGCGGGATGGGAAGCTCAATGACAGGTCACAACGCGACGCCTCTAGTAGATTTTTAAAAAATCTTTTTCTCCCCGTAATGCCTGATATCTGTTCTTGTTAGATGTAGGTATGCATTCATGCAACTATTTTATGTTATTAATATATTCCATTTTTATCATTTATTAAAATTCAGTGGTTCATTCGATCATTGGGCAGGGCATATCCTATGTAAGTAGAACGATTTCGATTTTACCTCTTTCAGCCGCCATTAATCTGAGAGACAGCTATGCCTCCTGTTGTTTATAAGTATTGCGAATGAGCAACGCTTGCAAAAATTCTGTTGTGGTTTGCCCCTGCCGATCTTTCGACATGGATTTAGAAATGCAAACATTTTCCTGGAAACAAAACGCACTTCTTTCCACGGTGCTGGACGATCCATAAAGCGTTTACAAGAGAAGCATTACGGTGCTTATCGCCGGCTTATGTGAACGCCACGGCCGATTGGGCCCGCGTTGCTAATTCTGTCCCGCTAAGTAGCCTCGAAAAGCGCTCATCCAGCGGGATAAGCTAAGAGGGTAAAGTGATGCTTAATAGTGCAAATGATTTCTTCCCCACTCAATTGGATCAGAAGCCATCCCCACTGGTCACTGAGTCATGGCCGATGCTTGTCTTGGTAATTCCCAGAGGAAAAAGTTCACATTCGCTTTTCTGCTTCAGGAAGGTTGTCCTCTAGACCGATGTCATCCTGCATTACTTGGCCGATAAAATACGAGGTTACTCATATCACCTATCACATGGTATTTTACCCAACGGTACTCTAAGGTGGATTTATTAGTCGTGGCAACAAGGCAGGTCGTTGCCGTCGCTTCATAATTGGCTGCTATCGGATCGCTCACACCAGCGATTCTCAACTCTTCTTTTTGCCACGGTATATTTTTTGTCCATGAGACAAGATTAAAATAATTTTTAGTGGATGATGAAAGTGGTTAAATGTTCATAGAACATATTATCAATGAAATCCCTTTTGTGTTTTATAACACTATACTGTAGTGCCAAAGTTCGTGTACAAATCGCAAACTAGCATTGCTTTACATCGAACGGACAACTAGAAAACTAACAAAAAAAACTGCCTGTAAAGAAAGTATGTCGTTTTGTAACTTTAGGTTAAATCCAAAGTCAGTCCAGCAGTGTAATAATATTTTTGTAATTCCCAGAGGAAAAAGTTCACGTTCGCTTTTCTGCTCCAGGAAAGTCGTCCTTCACAGACCGAAGTCATCCTGCATTACTTGGCCGATAAAATATGAGGTTACTCATATCACCTATCACATGCTATTTTGCGGAACGGTACTTGCTAAGGTGGATTTAGTCGTGGCAACAGTGCACGTCGTTGCCGTCGCTTCTTAAGTGGCTGCTATCGATCGCTCACACCAGCGATTCTCAACCCTTCTTTTTGCCAAGGTGTATTTTGAAAAAAAATGTCCATGAGCTGAAATTGAAATGCTTTTTAGTGGATGTTGAATGTGTTATAATGTTCATAAAAACATATTTTCAATGAAATCCCTTTTAACGATGTTTTATAACACTATACTGTAGTGCAGAAAGCTCTTGTACAAATTGCAAGCTAGCACTGTACTTACATCGAACGGACAACTAGAAATATAACCAAAAAACAGCCTGTAACTGCAAAGAGAGTTGATCGTTTTGTAAGTTTAGGTTAAATCCAAAATCAGTCCAGCAGTGTAAGTACACGTTACGTCCACATCGACGTAAAGCGGAAAAATTAGGCAGAAGCGTAAAATTTATTCAATGGTGTTCCTATGGAAAGTACCCGGATTTTCGGTTTCTGCCTTCAGTTTCGGTCGCGTTTTACGCTGATGTGAAGCATTGGTCCCTCTACCAAGTTTGAACCTATTTATCTACCAATTGCCGGACGTTTCTTAGCTAAAGTATTTGCTGCAGTGACACACTCCAAGAATTTTCTTCCATTGTGGTCTTGAAGTTCCGACAAGACGCATGTCAGTCTAATTGGAAACTTTGAGTGATTCATGAAGAATTCATTCACACCTAATAACCACATTCTAAATGTGTGGTAAGGTTCCGTGTAACAAATTAGTTATAAGGGTTTCGTGTGTTGACAAAATTTGTGGACCTCCGATTTATCTTAATTCAACTTAGTGAGAATGCCAATCGAGTTCTCTTTTTTTCTCAGCTTTTGGATGATATAAATTTTGAAGACGGGAGGATTTATCAATTCCATATTTGAGAAAAATATTTTAAAAAGTACTAACATTAGTATATGTGTGTGTGGAGAAGGGGAGTCTGAACAGATGTGTTGACAATACTTTCTTTCAGAGGTTGATCGAATTTTGTGCAAATTGTGTACCGTTATAAAAAACAGATTTTTTAGTTTTGTATGAAGAGGGAGTTTATTTGTCTTGAGTATTGATTGTCTTCACTTAATTTGAAAGCATAAATTTTCTTTTTTGAGAAAAATTGTTCAGCTTTCATAGGAATGATATTAATTATATTTACATGATAGTATGAATTGGTGTTATGTGTGTCCTTGTTCAATATGTTTCCTCTAAAAGTTGAAAGATTTCTTTTCAGACACTGCCGTGCTTTTTAAAGCTTTCCAAGCTCTGCTAAATCTTATATGAAGTCGTCTTCGACAACCTGTCGCAACTCCATTCACGAAAGTCGTCTTTTTTATTTTTTCCATTGTCCACATCTCACGTCCATCAAAAATCAATGCCCTGTGATTTAGGCGGACGGTTGTTGCCAGTCGCCACACCGAAACCGGTCCTTCCGTGCACGGTCAAGGTAGGCTGGCCACCATTTCTTTCGGCGCCACATTAGCCCTAAAAAAACTAGGCTATTAGTCACAATCTATCGTTTGGGCGCACGCGATAGGGCGGCTGTTGAAACGTCCCCGAAAATACATTCCCTGTTTCAGTCAATCGTCAAATTAATTTCTTTCTCTCTCTCTTTTTTTTTTCTGTATCTATCGATATCCAAATGTGGATCGTAAAAAAATGCGTGACTAGTCGTTTTGTGTTAAATCTTGTTCTGAAAGTGAGACTTATTAGTCCCTCCCCCCGTTATTGTGAGTGTTACTTAACAGGGAAAAAGTATCTTTAAGCGGTTTCTTGAAGAAAATTTCAACTGTTCCACAAGTTTTACTAACATACTTTTCGTTTTTAATAACGTCTATACAAACATTGAATAACCGTCCCCTAGCTGTAGCTAAGGCAGAATTGCGAACAAATACCGAGCAGCACGTTACAGCATCCAGAGACTGGTTTTGCCATTTTTACTTCCTTTTACGTAGTAAAGGAAGTATTGTGATCGCGAAAAAAAAAATCACTCAAATTTGGGTCTAAATTTTGATTTTGCTCACCCCTGAATGAATGTTGAGTCGTTTTTTCGACCTGTCAGCACGTGCATATGTACCTGCCAACATATAACCAGCCGAAAAATCATTTTCAACCACCCCCGAGTTAATTACGACAAGTTTTCTCGTGACGTCTGTATGTGCGTCGCATAACTCAAAAACTAAATGCCATAGAAGCTTCTAGCTTGGTATGTAGGCTCTGAGGATGGTCTAGTTGTGCACCTCCCCTTGTGGTTGCATTTGAATGTTCCCAAGGAGGTGTTTTACCCCTTTTTTGGGGTAAATCAGTGTTAATTTCAATGCAGACTCAAGTGATATGAATTGGCGCGACCACTTGGCGATATGTCGCCAAGCTTTTGGTCGCCAAGTGTTTGACGCCAACTTGGCGACATATCGCCAAGTTGGCGACAAATTTGGCGAAAAAAATATTTTTTGAATTTGGGTTCAATTTGGCGCTATTGGCGATATTTCGTGAAAAATCCACTGAATGATGTTAAAATCGGCGATATTTAGAAAATGAATCATTGTAAAACATTTGTTTGCATTGTTTCGCGGCAAACTAGGGGTGTAAATGTTCAAATTGCTATCTTGCTCACTCCTAGCACTATTTTAACACTAAGGCATCTACAAAGAAATTTACACGTGAAAGGAAGTAGTGTGGGACCCATACCAGATTTTTATCTTCACTTTTTCAAGATGAAACTCAACGATGTTTGCGAACCTTGCGCTAGTGTACTAACATTTTTGGTTTCCAGTCTACAGATATACTCAGCGTCTATATGAGGTTGTTTCCCTGCAACTCCCTTATAGGTAGTTATTCCGGACAGACGAGTCGAAAAGTAAGGTGCACTGATATCACTGAATTCTGTAATTGAGTTAGTCGGTGTACTGGCAATGTCAAAATACTTTCACGATAGTTTTTCTCATTCAATTTTTTCCTTGGAAAGCCTAATAATACGAGCTCACTCAACACGAATTATCATCGCCGTTTGTGAGAATTATATCTACGATGTGCTTTAAACAACTTACTATCTTTCCATGAGTCCAACAGTTATAGGGCTCTAATAGGGGAAAACATATGCGTGGCCAGTGACGTATTCTCACGTTTAAGGCCCCATAGCAATACATTTTCGGGAACCCTTTCTCTAAACATTTTTTCATGTGTAGTTTTATATCCCATTCACGATCTTTTGTCTTGTGGGCCCCTCGCAATCATAACATTTGCGATAAGGTAATTCCAGCACGTGAAATTAAGTGTTTAATCACTACTGGCGGTGGCGAGTTTTAAACACATTTTATATCCCTTGCTTGTTGTAGTGGCGTACCGTAACAACTAGGAGGGGGAAGGGAAGGGGGTGTGCATTTTGATCAGAAAAAAAAGTTACTTTTTTTTTCGTGTTGATAATATTAGAAGAAAGATATTAATAATAACAAAAACTCGGAAAACCAAGAGCTGGGGGGGGGGGGCGAAATAATCAATGAGAAGGAGCATTGAGCATTATTACAAATTTTTAAAAAGAAAAAGTAGTATCTAAGTTACAATATTATCTTTAAATTTGATGAATAATCAAAATTTTCTGAATGAGGAATCGTTTTGGGAGGTGTCAGTGACCTCCCATTAAGGCGACGATAAGAGGCGCAATTTCTAAAATTTGCCACGAGCGCTGGACACCATAGGCACGCTACTGCGTGCCTGTTAAAGAAGAAAGTGATTCTGTTATGGAATGATCAGTTTGATCAAAAATGGCGTACAGCTTCCAGCTGAGCTGCGGCGGGAAGATGTGTATTAAAAAACCACACAGGTGTCATGACGCTGTCCGATAATAAGGTATCTTTCTACGTTCATCTGATGGTTAATTTCTGTTTTCTCTTCTGTCCTTTTTTAAACCACAGCGACGTGCGTAACTTCCGCTGTGGTTGCTGTTTAAACTGCTGTCATCGGAGGCCATTCACATGGAACTGATATGGCATGCCAGTCAGTCGCGTGGAATTATCGCCGGATTGTAACAGATGGAATTGCGAGGCGATTCTCGCACGTCATTTTCACTTTTTTTGTGCTCTCTTTAATAATGGCGCGAAATGCTTCATTGTTTTTTGTTTGGTTGTCACAAGTTTTTTTTTTTTTTTTTTTTTTTGTAAATTGATTGACACTGTCGAATTCTAGTTTTTAGTGTTTGTAATATGTTTTGAATTTGAATGTTCCTCTAATTAACGATGCCTTTGCAAAAAACCGATATATTAAAAAAATATTTTGACCTTTGTTAATGGTTTGAAAAATTGTGGTTTTTAAATCTTTATGCTTTGTCGTCCTGACTTTCAACTTGTGGGAACAATGGTTAATGATGACGAATTGTTTTCATTGATGATAATCATGGCTATTGGATTGGTGCTAAAGAAATCGTTTACTTTTGGTTGTGATTACTCAAAGGTAAGATTGAGTTTCGAAATCTTCATCGAATGTGAAGTCAACTCCTAGTCTAATCTGCTCCTAAGTCAACAAGTCTCTTCATGTGTTAATTAATTTGGAAATCTTACATAAGACATTGTCTGACCTATATGTTTTCTTTCAGTACGTGACTACTGAAAGCTTGAGTGCTTAAATATACTACTGCACATTAAATTTATTATTTCAATAAAGTTTTCAAATATTTTTTGTTGCATGTTTTGTAGTGTAGGGAAAAATTTAATACTGTAATAACTGTTTCTCTGTTAGTAGCGGGTGGGAAGCAACGGTGTGTACCACAGTTGGAATTTAAATGTTCCCCAATTTGAGACGCTAATTTATTAACCGTCTGTTGAAAGGAGTAGAAATAATAATGCGCTCTTTTGTGGAGAGTAGAATTTACCACCCTCCTCGGGTGCTTTTCCTGCCTTGCAGCGAACGCTGGCAGAAAAAAGTGTTTTACAGAGATTTTAGTTATCAAATTGGCATGACATTGCCAAGTTGGCACTAGTTATTTGAGTTTAAATTGCAGGGTGTAAAAAAATCAATGATTTTTTTAATTAAAAAATCGTTTATTTTTATTTTTTATTTTTTTTTTAAATCAACAACTTCAGTTATTAATTAATTTTCATTTTTGAACGACTTACCTTCAAGTTTTTAAAAATACAAAAAACACCTTTGAAGTAATGCTTCACCAAAAAACTATGACGTAAAACAGAATTCAATGTAAATAGATATGATTCTAATCACTTTTAATATCAACAAAATTATGAAACACGATATACAGAAAAATTAAAGAAAATAAAGACATTAAGCAGCATTACATGAAATTTAAATAAAATGAGAAGTACAATGAAAAATTTATATGCAATTTTTTTAAAAATTAAATATGACTTTTTCAACTGTAATTAAAAAAAGGAAAGAAATTAATAAATTCAACAACTGTTAAAGTGTAGAGATGGGAAATAACCAGATGATGATGTTTTTTTTTTTTTTCTTTTTTCTTTGGTAAGATATGTACACTGTACAGGTCTCGCAGTTGACTTTTAAAAAAGTTTAGAGGAATTTTGGGAACATTTTTCAAAACTTTAAGAAAATTTTAGGGGTTATTTACGATTTTGTGCATACATATTATTTGGACTGCAACCTTCCACCATCTGTGGAGGGGGGATGAGTAGGATTACTTTTTGATTTATTAGATGGAAATCAAAGCTCTAAAAGAAAATGGCAAAAATAATGAAATTGGGATTGTCCAAGAGAATTTTATGAGGAATAAAATAAAATGATTTAAATCAATGATCTTTTTAAAAAAAATCAATTGATTTAAATCGCGATTTAAATCAAATGATTTAAATCATTGACACTCTGTAAATTCAGTTTGGGCCTCGTCATTTTTATTTTTCCTGAAAATATATAGGTAACCTGTGAAGAGGAGGGTGGTGGCGTCTGTGAATCTGTTCCTTTCCCTTTCCGTTTCCTAAGTACTCTTAAAATTGCGATTTTAAAACCTTCATTTTTTAAATAATTCCGGGATAATATTTCAAAACCCTCTGCCTTTAACATCATCGAAGATGAAGAAAAAAAAAATTCTTTTTTTTTTATTTCAGTTTCGAAAAAATACCCTAGGAAAGTCCCGAAGCTCTGTTACTTCCTGGAACATAAGTTGAAATGCTCTGCAATACGACTAACATTTTGAAAAATCTCCGGGGAAAGCCTACAAACCACTCTTCCTCCTTCCTATCATCAAAGATCTTCGAAAATTGCCTTTATGAAACTTCAATTCTGGAAAGTTTTGAACCCAATTTCTTCCCTAACGTCGCCAAAGATGTAAGGTGCCTAGTCCTTTCCAGGTTCCAGGGAAGTGTGATAGTCGCTCCCTTGTATCCGCTCTTCGTTGCCTCTCTAATCTAGGTCCCCCTCAACCTCAATATGAGTTGTTAGAGCTATGACATTTTTTGTTCTTTTGTCATTATCGTTTGAAGCCTCATAACTTTCAATGTGGCTCATTTTCAGTCATCTGTTTCGAAGCACACAATACACGAGGAGAAGCGGAGATCGCGCATTTATGTGCGTCTTGGAAAACCTCTTTATTTGACCCGAATCCCCTTCCCCCCTCTCCAAACTCGTTTCTTCTCCATTATTTTCGACTTCCAGGCCAAATGGTCGCTTGATTGAATTAGACTGAATTCGTGTAGATGCGTACGCATGGATAATGACCGAACAAAAAGAACTCGTTTTTTTCTTTCTTTCTTTCCTTTCTTGCGAATAAAGCAAAGGAAAAGAAATATCTTCGTGAACTTGCAAATGTCGCTCGTGCACTGGTATGTTCTGAAGGATTCGATCCATGCAAGGAGGAATGAGTGAGATGGGTTGGGAAAATGCAATCCTCTCTCTTACCACATAGCCGATTGCTTACGTGAAACTAACTTCGATAGAGCGGGACTAGTGTTTGATTACAACTTATTTCACTCATTAACCCATTAATGCCTGACTTTTTTTCCCAAAGATGTTTTGTACACTGGTTACACGGCTACATAACACACTTTACAATGGTTATGTGCTGCAATATGTTACTAATGAAATGAAACAATACCAAAGTAATAATTGAACAATATTATTTGGTTGAAATGTTCATTTTTGGTAAATTCAGACCCTTTTTGGACCGTCACTAAAAAGGGACGCTAGGCATTAATGGGTTAAAAGAGTAAAGAGCTGTGTTGCTTTGCCATGACTCGCTTCTTGGCTTTTTTTCTTCTCTCTTTTTGAATTCTGTGAATGGTTATTCTTGTTTGTTTCGTTTCAAAATACTTAACTGTGAAATCCTTCGTTTCTTACCTGAAATGAAATTTTCATTCGGTTACGTTTTCTTTACATGCCAAATCTGTTGCTGAATATTTAACAAAACATGCATAAAGAGCAGCAATGGTAAAGCTAAAGAAGGAATTTAAGTTCAAATTTTCTTATTTCAGAAACCTTTTTAAGGTATAGGGTTTAAAATGGCTTATCACCAAGTTAAAAAAAAAAAAAAAGAATATCCATAATATGCTTTTTGACTATATCTGGTTTGTTAATTCCTGTCTAAGGACAAGGGAATTAGCATACGTCAATGTTTAGTTGCGGGAGGAATGGATTATCTTACCCTCTTCAGAAAAGGGCTAAAGGTATTTTTTAAAAACTTCAAAACAAAAAATGCTAGATAACACCTGCCTTAAGAAAGGATGAGGGATGTATACTGTGAAGAAATTCCGATTAATTACTGTTTAGTAGTTCACTTGTTTTATTTCCTGCAAACGGATTGTTGGAATGTAGTATTTGCTGGTTGCACTTAGCTCACTGAGAATTCATCTCTTGTGAAGAGGGTGTTGTGGTCAAACCAGTCCGAATATGCATTTTAGGTTGAAATAATAGTCTGGAAGGCAGAGGGAAGGGCTTGCCCTTGCCACTCCGCTAGCTGGTTGTGCAAAATTGCTTCCGAAACTACATGCGACTGGTTTTCCGCTAGTTGGGGGCCATTGTAGAGAAACCAAAGTATAGTGAATTGGACACACGAAATTTAAATTGGGTTCGCCTCCAAAAAATCTTTTAAAATCGAGAAAATGATTGCCTGTAAGCGAGAAGAAAATATAGCTCTGCTGGCTTCCCTCATCATGATTTAAGAGATTGAAGAATTTCCAATTCTTTATCCAGAGCTAGAGGGGGTCGAACTATTCTGCTAATATGTATCCCAGTGATCTTTCATGAATATTACACGTAAAGATTGTTAAGACTCCTATCCGTACGTGGAAAAAAGAAATTCTGGTTACGCCACTGGTTTTTTCTTATAAGCAAACGTGATGTGGTTTTCTCTTTTCTCGGTAACTGACGTTTTCTAAAGCTGCTGAATAAATATTTTTATAAGAATCGGAATTTGATGTTTTTAAAACAAAACCATAAACTCGCAGATTAAGGTCAATAACTGCAATATCTATAAATATATATATTTAGCAAATGAAGTTTTATCTATTTCTTTTTTCGCTCTGTTTTCGAACGTTTGTTCCGCTTGGTTCGATTGCACGCTTCGGAATATATTTGTAAACAGTTCCGCCCTGTTGCTTTCGAATGCCTTTCCTTAAGCGTGCTGGAATAAGAACAAAATTTTGTTCATTCTGGCTTTTGTGATTAATTGAAAATTCACGCATGTGCGTTGAACGCTTTGTTTTACCGTTTCGGCCCTGTTTCATTTTCATTGTTGGCAACACTTCTGAATCGGTTCTGAAACAGCGTTTGCTTCATTTGGAATGAACCGTTTACCATTTTTCTGCTTTAAGTATTGAAAGATCTTTTTTTCTTAGTGGTGTGGATGGACCGTTTACCATTCTTTCATTTTAACCAGTTGAAAGATTTTTTTCTTACGTTGGTGTTTCTATTGTTTCTAGTTCTGTTTGAGTTTTATTTTACTGGACTTGAATTTCGTGCTTTCAACGGTTTTCACGAGACTAAGAGAAGAAGCAGTTTGGATTACTTAAAGAAAAGAGTTTCATTACCCATAGGCTGGCATAGCTATAGTATTGTACAGTTCGATTATTATTTCTTTAGAGTTATCCCAGTCACACTACTCTAGGGAGCAGGTTTTTCAACATTTTTAAGCTCAGGATCACGTTTTCGCCAATATCGTATTCTTTCATAAATTTGTTTTAAGTCTGATGTAAACGACACAATATTTTTTATGACTGTTTAAATATCGACGGTTTATAATAACCAAAGAAAATAAAAGGTACGTGTGGTCATGTGCATGTGTCAGAAGAAATGCATAATTTTTAGACGCTTTTGTACAAATTTGAAATTATGGTAAATGTAAAAATGACCCTTTCAAATTTAAGGAAATGTTTTTGTTGGCTTCTAGCATTTGAAATTGCAACTACAGAAACTAAGTGAAACGTGTAAGAGGAACAAATATAGAACATATAATTAGATAACTTCATTAAAAAAGAAGGAAAGGAAAGCATTTTTCATTACCTATGCGGTATTCTTTATCATTCTCTTCTAACGTGGATCTTGTTTTTATTCACACATGTTTGAAATAACTTCCACTAACAGTTCGAATTTTGTGTAAGTATAGTTGAACCGTTAGTATTTCTGTATTTCTGCTCTCTGCTGAGTTCCTATTGGGTCGGAAAGAATTTGGAAGCCAAAACAGTCAGAGAAATTGAAAATAGAGCCAAAAAGAAGATATCTTTGATAAATTATCGGTTTTAGTTTTTTTTTCGGGAGTTATAACAACACAGCTCACAGATTTCACCTTGCCGGTAATTAATTGAGATCCACCTCATTGAAATATTTGCTGCAATAAACGAAAAGAAGGCGTTTCAAACATACATTTATCACAACATTTAAATGAGATTTTTGCATACCCCCCCCTCCCCCCTTGCATTGAATGTCGCCTGCTTTGGTGAAGGAAAACTTCAAGTTATGCTCCGGTTTGGCCTTGACCACCGTCGCGAGCGATGTACCCGCGCAGTTTCGGTTTAAAAATTGTTGATATTATTTGTGAAGGCTTTTGAAATGCTTCCGAGATTTTGGTGCTGTCTTGTGTTTTGTACACTTAGATTTAAGAGTTTTAGAGTCGTCTAAACGTGACTTTCCAATGACCCCCTTTTTTCCAAAGTCCTCCCCGTCTCTTCTGTCGTGCTTTACATTTGATATAATATGTCAATTTATGTTTCTTTGAGTTAAAAATTAGACAAATACTCGACAAAGCAAAGTTATTTCAATACCAATGAGAGAAATAAACGCCATTCTTTGTTATTTCTCTTAATTTTCAAAATTGATTTCAATCCTATCTTCTTGAATAAAACCAAATTTTCGGTTGGGGGGGGGATATTTTGCCCTTTTGATTTTTATAAAATTGGGTTGTTTATTAGTTTCAGATAATTTTTGCGTTGCACAATATCATAGTTTTGGAAAAATATTGTATTTAAAAGAAAGTAACTTTTCTTGTATGTTTAGCTTTCTAGTACATTTGATTGACCATATGAGTTCTCCCTGAGAAGTTTTTAGAATCAGAGAACAATTTTCTTTTTTCCCTTTTCTTATTGGAGCCTCAACAGGCTATACCGGGCTGCATTTTTAATTCTTAAAGAGTTTTTTTTTTTTTGTTTGTTTTTTT